>PVIY010048031.1:0-17490 GCA_004026745.1 Myrmecophaga tridactyla | reverse complement strand
CTCCAATGAAGGCTAATGAGAATCATCTTTTGATTTCAAATCAAAACAGGTTTAATAATAATATCTATTTTATAAGATTATAATGAGTTCTATTTTACATGCCTGGTAAACAAACAGTACTGTGAATATTTTCATTGCCTGATAAGCATCAATTGTGGTTAATATTTTAATTATTAATTATTAATATATTAATAATTAATATTATTAAATATTTGTTGTTATTATTAATATTATTAATGATTAATGATTAATATTAATTATTTATTGACATTATGTTATTATAATATCATTATTAATATTATTAATTATTAATTATTAATATTAATATTACTTTTATTTAGCCTAGAGAGGATAGCTACCTTAAATACAGACATGAATGTTAGATCACTGCTTATCAGTGTGTAGCTTCTGGAGCATAAACACAGTGTGGCAGCTGGTTAGAAATGTAAATTCTTTGGCCCCATTCTATCCGCACTTTCATAAAGTCTGAAGTTATAGGCCCAGAATTTGGGTTTCTATAAGCTCCTCAGCTAATTCTAACACCTGTAATAGTTTGACAACCACTGAGTCAGACAATATATAAATATTTTGAGCCCATAACATTAAAGATATCTTTAATTCAGTTATTTATCCCACCCATTGAGGTGGATTGATTATGCCATTTTAAAAATGAGCACATGATTGAGCACAAATTAACCTCAACATTCTGAATTTTACTTATTTTCTTCTAATCTCCCCTCCTACCATTTAAGTCAGACCAATATAATAAAAATTCTGTAAATCTCATGAATTTAGCATGTACACCCATGGTACAGGATGATAATAACCTCAATCATTTTATGACCTCTTTTAGGTGACAAAACATTTGAAAAAATATTGTAAGAACTGAATGCAAAAATAAGCATAACAATAAAAAACTTTAAAAATACTAAAACCAAATATTAACAATGTATGCCTTGCCCTGAACTAATAAATTCAACTTTAAATGTATTTAACTTAATTCAAGAACCATATAAGTACTTGGAGAATTTATCTCAATAAATCAGACAAAAAATAATGAATTTGATCCAGATGTAAAACTTAGAGAGTTTTAGAAATTTATAAGAAATCATAAAATTACCAGTTAAATGCTTCTATTTAATTATTTGAAAAAAGTCTGTCTTATAGTCCTGTATGTTTATATGTATTACTACACACACTCACATATACACATATCAAGAAGAGTATAATAATGTTTGGTTAGAAAATACTGTTTTATCCCTTAATGTTATCTTATGTTCTTTTCAAAGAAACATCTTCCACATATATTAAGTTTGAAAATTGTTTCAATTTTTACTACTTTTAATATAAATAGTTATTTGTTATTTAAGTTTAATAGTATATTTAAATTTATCTAACAAAGGGATCAAAGCATTTAATTTTAAACTACAAGATGTTCCCCTTCCATATAAAATTTTAAACCTAGTTCTAAACTTACTCAAAAGGTGAAAAATATGGTATTTATGCAATAATTCACAAATATCTGTTCTATTATTACAAGGCTAGATTACATTATTTTATATTTTTAATAACAGATTTATGTTCAAATATCTTTAGAAAATATTAGTTTTACATACTTATTTAAATATCACTCAGAATAATATAATAATGGTCATAGAAAAGTGCTCTCAATTCACACTTGTTTAAAAAAACAATATATTCCAATATCTTGATTCTCTAACAGAACACATCAGGGTTCACAGGAGTATCATTGAGATAATGCCAAGAGTATGACAGAAATTCTCATAACAGCCACAAAGGATGCACAGAGGTCATAAGATACATCGTCGGCACATTTGATCTCTTCTACTTAAAATAAATCCTATATTCTTGAAAGAATGTCACATTGACAGCCTCAGGGACTGACATCTTCTGGTAAGTCACATAATTTAGCAATTTTGGCAAAGATGGTTCATGATTTCTTGACCTTTCCTATTCAGTATATGAACCTTAACCTGGAGGAAACAGCTTTGAAGTCAGGGGGCAGTTATATATCTGTCTGATTTTGCTCCTCAGTTTGTGTACTGATGTTTCAAAATGCTCACTTGATATATCACAAAATATTTCCTTTGATGTGGACTCATGAACAATGCAATTGATAGTTAACAAACAACACTTGTGCAAGTATAGTATTTCCTTCTTGTAATTAATACTGTCTTTCATAATAATATGATATTCAATATGTGTTCTATAATATAAATTGCTTCATTTTTATGATATGTGCAATACTTCGTGACATCTTGAGATAACAAAAGCAGATACTGACATATTGCATCATGTATGTGTTCTTAGAGGAAGGTTGTTAGTTCCTGTAAATAAGTATAAGTGACAGTATAGAATTGTTCACTCGACACCTCCAAAAATTGTTATGGAATTAAATTTCTATGCTTAAAAGTCTGAAATAAACAATTTTTAAAATCCTTCATGGCATTGTCCATTTATGAATTGTGTTAACTTTGATATGTTACATTTACATAAAAGAGCTTGGCTTCTATTTATTTTTAAGTAACTACTTTATATTCATGCAGATAAAATATTTATATTTATAAATTTTAAACAAAATTTTTAAATATCGTTAACTGCTATAAATATTTTAAAATATTTAACAAGATAATAATATGTAGATTATTTGTATATATACAAAATTTAATATATAGAAATTTATATATATATTTTTAAATTTTGTATACAAATATAACAATATTTATATAAGTTGTGCATAATATATTTAGTAAGAAAATAAAGAAGAGGGATTAGATTGAAAATTCTGTTACTCTTCACTGTCCCTGCCTGCATGATATAAACTTTATACAAATATGTTTTCCAAGCATACAATTTTTCATTATTTATTTTCATAATAAAAGAATTTTTCTTTAATCATTGTGGAAAAATCAAGATATAATTTTAACAAACTACAATGAAATATATTTTCATTCACTGCATTATTATTAAGGAAGATTTTTGCACTGTTTAAACATGAATATCAAAAGGAAACCGGATTTTAAAACTAATTCTAAAAATTCAAAAGACCAGAACTAGAAACTAAAATTTCCTACTTATTTAAGATAGATCAAGTTACCTGACTCAAACTAGAAGTGCTTAATTTGCATTCTGTTCCCCTTATCGTTCTCAGTAAATTTCATCTACTTTGAAGGGAGACTGACAGACATTGCATTCGCCTTTGAGACTGCCCAGATGTCCTTTGAGTTCCCTTCTTAATTCTGAAGAAGGAAAAAAAAAAAATGTGTGGACAGGTGTTCTATTTTGCTAGTTGCCAGAATGCAACACACCAGAGATGGATTGGCTTTTAATCAAAGGGGATTTATTTTGTTAGTTCTTCAGAGGAAAGGCAGCTAAATTTAAACTGAGGGTCTTTCTTACGCAGGAAGGCACAGGGTGATCTCTGCTGGCCTTCTCTCCAGGCCTCTGGGTTCCGACAATTTTCCCCGGGGTGATTCCTTTCTGCGTCTCCAAAGGCCTAGGCTGAGCTGCGAGTGCTGAGATGAGGTATGCTGAGCTGTATGGGCTGTGCTATGTTGAGCTCTCTCATTTAAGCACCAGCCAATTTAATCAAACATCATTCATTGCAGTAGGCACGCCTCCTAGCCGACTGCAGATATAATCAGCAACAGATGAGGTTCATATGCCATTGACATGTCCATAGCAATAGATCCAGGCACCTTCACCTAGCAAGTTGTCACCTGAATCTAACTACCACAACAGGTTTGGCCAATTCTGATTATTGAAGATCTTCTTTACATTTTCTTTTAACAGAAAGTGACTTTCTAATGAGACCAATTAGATAATACCTAGTTAAAATCAGCTTGAAAGTTATCATAGCACAGGTATTAAGAACACAAATAAACGTCACAATTAAACCTAGAAAAAATATTGAATAAATCGTGAATAGTCAGTAAAATCAGAACTGGAAAAGTAGAACATGGATTCTAAATTACCAAAATTGTCAAAAGCTAAATTTTCATTGCTGAATTTAGTTAAATCTGTTAGAAACAGCTGCTTATATAATAAACCATACCACATCAATTTAATAACTCACTGGCATAGTTATGTAATGGCAGCGTCCTAATGCTGAATTAGTGGATATCCTAATGATTTTTTAAACTTCTAAGGCTGCCTTTTCAAAAAATCCACCTACCTTTCTATCTTTTAAGAATATAAATATACTTAGGTATTGAAATTAACTTAGTTATCATAATCGAAGATTGATAATTATTTCATTATCAGTGAAAATGGGTTAGAATTCTAGAATATGCAGCAGTAACAAATATCCCAATTCTACATGACTTCACAGGCCCTTCATGATACTTGCTCATTTTGTGTGAGGGGAAAATGTACAATCCCATCTTGTGTCCAGAAGGTGGAGCAACATCAAAATTGTCTTTCCTGACACTCATTTTGTCATACTATTGGAAGGTTTGTGACCTTCACAAGTATCTTTTTGCCATGATACTAATTTTCTTATCAAAGTTTATATACATTTATATTGTGTATTAAATACTTAGCTTATATTTAATTAAATTTTAACTATCAATTTTAAATTAATATTCAAAGTTCTTAAACCATGTATATACACAACTCTTAGTGGTGTGTATTATTAGTTAATTGTGCATGGAACTAATTATTAGTTAATTATGCATATTAGCATATGAATAATTACAAATTAAAAACATTTAAAGTTGTTGATTTATTTCTAAGAATATATAATTTATTTAAAAGATCTGATACATTATATAGGAAATTCTGTTTTATGTCTTTCTATGGCTATGATAATGCTGCACATTTTTTAAAGGCATTAATAAATTGATTTCATTGTTTATCATACTTAATCACTATCCAGTATAGTAAAGGCATAATAACATGATGGAGGAAGTTTATTATGGGCTTCTCCTAAAAATATATATCATTACATAATACAACAGAGTAGAGAATCAAATTATCTTGGATTAATTATTGACAGTATTTCTTTGAACAATGTTCTGCACAGGGTTAATGCCATATTCATACAATCTCATCTCTGAATTACAAACACAATGTGGATATTCTCATATAGCCTCATAAAGACAACCTGTTTTCCAATACAATAACAATTGTGAGAATTTTTAAGAAAGTATTAGATGCAAAAAACTGTGAAATTTCACTTTGTCTATTCTTCTTTATATGAGATATATGAAGTCACACCTTTTACACTGATAGAGTGGCCAAAAAGAATAATAGTTGAACTCATGACTTCACAGCATTGTGTTGTAATGCATCACAACATCAGCAAATTTTAGAAGAATGATTAGAATGTTAACTATTAGGAAATAGAGCAAAAACACTTTAACTGTATATTTACCTAGTTTGATGGAGTTAAGTGATGATATCAAGATGTGAAAGGAAATTTATGAAAAAAAGAAATGTGTAGCAGAAGCATGCAATTTTTTAAAAACTGTGAAAAACCCCTTCGTTTTTGACAAAAGAGACCCATAAAAGATGAATCTGAAGTGATCAGACAAGATTTAATTGGGAAGGAAAGGAATGTTTAACATTTAAATTAGGATTTTATTTAATGTTTTTAATACATAGTCTCTCTATATGCACACAATACAATGTATGAGAATTATTCAGTGTTTTGAGAACTACTGTGAACAAGTTGAAAACTATTTGTCCTAACAACTCAGATTGTAACTTTTAAAATAATTTCCCCTATCCTATTTTGGAAACGTTATACTAGATAACTCAAAATGAAATATTTTTTCAAGCCTTTGTTAAAAATAAATCAAAATAACTATCAACAGGTATTCAATATATTTAAAGGAGGTGTGACCATGAACATCAAATACCCTACAAGTGGCCTATAACTACATGATTCCAAAATAAATTTAAAACAAAACAAAAGATTCAGTCTAAACCTTTCAGTAATCCCATTTACTTTTCATTGTGTAGAACACTATTTTTTCAATCTTCTTGAGCACATAAACCACTATATAGATGTATAGAAGCAACTTTTATACGTTATATATCATTTCTATTATTTCAAATAAATAACCTTTACTTTTGAAGTACAAACTACCAGAAATTTCATGGACCTTAATTAAGTCACTATTTAATAATTATCAATTTCTGTTGTGTTA
The DNA here is from genome assembly GCA_004026745.1 of Myrmecophaga tridactyla. Classification (NCBI taxonomy): domain Eukaryota; kingdom Metazoa; phylum Chordata; class Mammalia; order Pilosa; family Myrmecophagidae; genus Myrmecophaga; species Myrmecophaga tridactyla. The sequence continues at coordinate 11,317 of PVIY010048031.1, read as the reverse complement.
GTGGAATTTGTAAACTGAGGGGAAGAGCTGCACATGTGACATTGAACGAACATTTAAAAATCTCTATGGAATATCAGAGGACATTTTGTGAAGTAAATGGCGAAACAGACAAAGGAAGAAATTTTGAAAAGTGACAAAAGACAACAGTCTTTCTGTGTGTGTGTGTTTTTTTTTTTTAACTTTTGTTGGTTTGTGTGAGCTCTAGAATTCTCTTCTTCATTCCAATCTATTTCATTAATCTTTACATTAGACATCATGTTTTTGGAATTGCAATTTTGGCCAGTGAAATGGAAAAGTGACAGATGTTTCATATCAGACCTTAAAATGAGCATGGAGCAATGGCATAAGTTCTAGAGGAGGACCATCACTCAATGAAGAAAAATAAGCTGTTCAATAGTGTCTTACTTTCAATTTATCCAGGAACAGGTCTATAACAAGAATTCAAGTAGAAATATTTTATTTGGAAGAGTCAGGTAACATCAACAAGAAAATGAGCCAAAGTACAGGGAGGGCAACTAATCAAATGTGTGTTATTAAAATAGCTGCTATCATGGACAAGCAATATTGAGCCCCACAAGGAACATTTTGGGAAAAGGTGTTGACTACATGTATTGCAATTATCCAACTGAAAGAGAGAGAAAATTGGCATAATCATGAACCTAGGCTCAGCAGTGTGGTTGAGTACTGTTGCCAGGGATGATTAATTCCACAGCACTTCCATCTTCTCCTTCTTGCAAGTGAAATGGACTTTTGTGGTTTCAGATAAAAGCTTTCTGAAGACAGAGATTCAGATATTGGGAGGTGGAAATTGTCTGGAACACCTGAAGTGTGAAACCCTGAACAGAGGTCCATTTAAGTGCCACCCAGACACCTGATCTGAAAATAAAATAAAAAATAAAAAAAAAAACATAAGAAAATAAAATTCTGTGTTTTTAAGCCTCTACATTTGTGGTGATATATAGCGTAGTAATGGAAAATGAATGTAAATATAATCAATCAGTAGAGACAAGTAGGGAGAAAAGAGAGAGAATTGTGAACTCATGCAGTAGTTTTATGTCAGATAATAATCCTCCAAGGAGAATTCTAAATGGTCTAATATGGTAGATTGATTTTACTGGGTCTTACTATGTACTGGACCTGGTTCTTCAGAGAATTTATATTGTCTTATCTTTATTTTTAGCCTTTACACTTCATGTTAAATTGCAGCCCTGGAAATCTAAGTGGAAAATTGTTCTTTGGATAATAGCTACATTGACCATAGTAATTTTTAAATCTGAGAAAAATGATAAATCTAGAATAGACATTCTCTATAACCTCAAATATAACTTTACAAATTAATTTACTGAGTGTATATATTCCATAAACCTCAAAGATAAGTAATTTTTATTTGATTTATATCATGAAAGTAGAGTGAATTGTCTTAGGTGTCATCTGAGTGTTTGTTATAGGAAAAAAAATGATGCACTTTCACATTTTGAATTTGAATAATGAGTTTAAACAATACTCAATATCAAAGGCCAAATAACTACTTTCTCTTTCCTTATCCTAGGTCTTTTTCTGAATGGGTGAGTAGTCTATAAAATCACAAAATTGGAAGCTTTCCTGAAATATGTCTATTTACTGAAGGTTTTATTAGAAATATTATTGGAATGAAAGAACAAGTTTTATGCCATATATTTTTGCTTATAAATAACTGGATGGCTTTAGTTTAGCTAATAGATAGCATGGATAAAATTATACTATCAGACTTCCTGAGACTAGATTTTCAATAAAATGAGGAGATTAAATGGGTTAACCATGGGGTTACTTACAATTCAAAAGTTGATACTTCTGTTAGTTTGTCAATAATACAAGACACTATAAAGTTACACATGGATATGTTATATATTGTAAAGTTCACTTACAGAGAACACTTAATAGATATCATTCTAGTTACTCTTTCTTTGCCTGTTATATCTGTATCATCTCAATCATTCCCATTGGTCATTTACTATGGTTGAATGTTGTAGCAACACACACTCTAAGGTAATCCCAGTGAGTCTAAACTTTGCATAATCTCTTCCCCTTGAGTGTAGTCAGAACCTGTGACTTGCTTCTAACCGAGGTCCTGTAGCAGTCATCTTTGAGTAATCCTGCATAGGCCTGAGCTAATCAGGTGAACACTTTAAAAAAGGAACCTGTCCTTTCTTGATATGAGAGACTCAAAACACACAGACTCTCTTCATTGCTGAGGAAGATGTCTCCATCTATAAATATAAGAATTTTTTTTTTTTTTGGTGGTTTCATTCAAGCTCATAGCTTTAAATCCTATTTACAGGCTGGTAAATCCCCAGTATAAATCTTCAGGTCAGAATTTTTCTTCCAAACTCCATACTCTATATCTAACTGCCAGTTGTTGAAACACCAGAAATATCACAATATCAGAATCCAAAACTGAACTTTGATAATTTCCAGCAAGTAGAAATTTATACACAGCCTTCTTTATTTCATTGATGAAACCTCTATTTCACTGATGATAACCATATCCTTCTAACTTCTCAAGTCAGATACCCTAAAGTGAGTCCTACATTTCTGTTTCTTTTCTCAATTATTCCTCAATTACTGGGGAATCTTTTCCCTTCCTTTAAATTATATATAGAATCCAAGCACTTCTTTCCACTCAGTGCAACTATGAACTGAGTCAACATCATCTTTCACCTAGACCACTGTAAAAAGACGATGAAGAGTCATTCTATCTTCAAAACTTTACAATGGCTCCCCATTTTCTCAGAGAAAAAGCACATGTCCCTAAGAGATCTCATTTCTGATTTCATATTTTGCTCTTCTCTGTTTTATCCAATGAATTTCAGTCCCTCTGGACCCTTGATTTTCCTCAAATGTATTGTTTTAGTTTTCTAGGCTGCTCAAATTAAATACCATATAATGGTTCAGGTTAAAGAATGGGTATTTATTCACTCATGGTTTTGAGGCGAGGAAAATGTTCAGTCAAGTCATCATCAAGGCAATGCTTTCTTCTTGGAGACCAGCTGCCAGTATTCCTTGATTCCTCTGTCACATGGCAAGGCATATGGCAGAATCTATTGGCCTCTACATTCTCTCTTGGGCTCCAATTCAGTATCTTGCTTCCTGTGGCTTTCTTTCTCTCTTGTTCTCTCTCTCAACTGCATTCTCTTATAAAGAATTTCAGCAGCAGGATAAAGATCCATCCTGATTGAGGTGGACCATGCTCTAATTGAAGTAACTTCACCATTACAATTGGTTCACATGCACAGGAATGGATTAAATTTAAGAACATGTTTTCTTAAGGTACATATGTCTTCAAACTACCACACATAACAAAAATATTCTCACCTTATGGCCAATAATTCTCCTGAAATGCTCTTTTCCTTTCACGTCACTGCTCAAAAGTCATCTTAATGGGGCCAGCTCTGATCATTTTGTTTAATACTGAAAATTTTCCACTTTCCATCCTCCAAGTTTTCCTTACGCTGCTCTCTACTTTTTTATAACATAAATTCTAAAATAATGAAATATTTTAATTACGTTTATTTTTTAAATTTCTGATTTACCCTACTAGAATGTAAGTGTATGTGGCCATATGACCAAGAGCTTTGTTTTGTTCTTTAATGCAACCCAGTATCTAGACAAGTCCCTAGAGCATAATATGCTTCAATAGATACGTGTGGAATTAACACAAGAAATATGTATTTAATTTATTAACTTTCACTCTGTCAATTAAGATTACATTTTAAATATGTTTTAACTTTGGCCCTTCCATTGTTCCAACTTAGTTACAGTGAGAGTAAGGGTACTTCTTTTTCTTTTTCTTTTTTTTTTTTTAAGGGATTTGAACCCTAAGGAAGCAGAGAATGCGAAAGTTTTTGTTTTTGTTTTTATTTATTTTGGCGTGGGCACCAGGAATTGAACCCAGATCTCCGGCATGGCAGGCTAGAACTCTGTCACTGAGCCACTGTTGCACTGGCCCAAAGTTAGTTAAAAACACTAACATTTTAAAATATAGAAAACAAGTAAGTGAACTTTTCTAGAGCTAGTGGCTGGAGAAACTAATACCCAATCTCTTGGCAAACCTATTTTTTTCTCAAGAACCCCAGAAATTCTCAGGAAGTGAAGACTCTGGGGATTGCGAAATGTGGGCATATGAAAGAAGGTAAAAAATAGGATGATAGGGTGAAAATGCAATGGGTCCCTTGTGCTCACCCACTATAACTAAACTCACCCACACAGATTTATGAAGATGAAACTCTAGAATTATTGTAAACAAGCTTGTTATTTAAGACCAAAAAAAAAAAAAAAAAAAAACTGAAGGATTTCTCCCTGGTGAAACTTTTTAGCCAAAGGGATAAACTTAGATCTATTGATAATTGTAGTTCCCCAAGGAAAGTGCCCAGCATAATTAACCTTCACTGACACTAATTACTTAATGATTCCGCCCATGCACATGAAACTCACCATGAGGTGTTGACTCATTCAAAAATATTAGTCACTCAGGATTCCCTACACATTTGAAGAGAGGTTCAAATTTGAAAGTGTCAAAAAATACAAGTAGGAAAAACTTCAATGCAAAGAAAATAAGAAAATGCAGGAAAAATAAGGCTTTGAAGAAAATATTCTTTCTGAGCTCAGGGAGAAAGTTTAATCCATGAAACAAAGATAGAAAATGAATGTGCAGGAGGTACAAGTGAACTCATGGGAACTAAAGTCAGAAAGCAATAAAGAAAAATTTAGTAGAAGGATTAGGAGATAAGTTTAAGGGAGTCTTCTTAAACATTGAAAAAAAATTAATAGAAAATATAAAGCCACTAAGAATTCAATGATTCAATTCACAGTCCAACATTCCAATAATACAAGCTTAGTCCTTGAATTCTTATGGTGAAAATGAGGAAGAAGATCACCAAGCCTATAATTCTGGTAAATTCCTCAGAAGAGAAGGCAATGACTTTCTTGATTATATACAGCCCAGTGAAGATGTAGTGAGAAGAAAGTAAATAGAAGCAAAGGCATATGATTGTGAACCTTCAGAACAGAGTGAATAAAAAGAGAGATCTATTTAGAGAGAGGATACAATGGCAGTGTGGTGGCATACAAGGTATTAGTAAACAGATCAGCATTGATCTCATATGGAGACTAAATCTGAAAATCTTTAAACAGTGCATTCAAAATTCTGAGAAAAAATCATTTGCAGTTAATAATTTTGTTCCCAGTAAAATATATCATTGTGAGAAAGAGTAATGAAAAAATGTAGCTTTTATATACTTTCCCTTCTGGAAACTTCTGGAAATGAGTTTCATAAAACTGAAACCTAACCTAGGGGGAAAAAAAGAGCTAAAAATTTAAGGGAAAAAAAGAGAAATGAGTGGAATTCCTGAGATGATAAAATCTTGCTGAAGTCAACACTAGGGTTTAATTATAGCCCAAAGAGTGAAGACTCCAAGAGGGAGAAAAAAAGAGAAAGTAAATTGGCATATTCCCAGTTATTTATATTTGAAAGTGCTGTCCTAAAGAATCTGGGGATGGATCAATGAAAGGTACCTGGAAAATATTAAGAAATCACTCCAGAAAAGCAACAAGAGTTGTATAGGAAAGGAAATATAATCATTACATACCTGCAATGAATATTTCCATACTCATAAAAGTGTAGTCACCATGACGTCACCTTGAGCATTGAGTATTTTAACTGAAGCAGTCATAGATCTACATTCCAGTATAGGTAGAATGAGAAAAGCGAACATGAAGGTGGGGATATGGGAACATAAGAAAGGTAAATGTTCATTTTTATTTAGATAGAAGAAAATATATAAAATTAAAAAACTAAGAAAGCAAATTATAGCCATGCCGTTTCCAAATATTAAGGCAAATTGAATTGAAAATGGAAAAAAATAAAACTTAAGAAGTTTAAATTGGTTGCCTACTAAAACTGGGTATTGAGCATTTTTCCATAGCAGTGGCCAGGGGCTGTTTCTTTTATTGTAAGCATTTAGGAATGATTATTTACATTAAATCCATGTAAAACTTTGATAAAAATAAAACTGGTTGTAAAGATAACTGTTACTATAATTATTTTTACTCTTAACTTTGGCTGTAAAATGAATTTTCACTGTCTCTTTTTTCAAGTACTATCACTTTATAGGATTTCTCCTATATACTTTCTAACTCTACTGTTCAGTTCTTGCCATAGACATTTCTGGTTTAATGTAAAATTGTTATTGTCTTGTCAGTTATTTTCTGAGCTGCACAGTGTTCTGAATTCACAGCTGTGCCAACTGTAAAAGCCTATAACCTAATCTTTAATTGCCAGATGAACTAAAAGACAGAGGTATGTGGGAAGGAGGATCTGATCCACAATAAAATTTTAAATATTTCCTTTCTCTAGTGACCCAGGTGTTGACTACGTCTTCTATATCACTCTTAGACATCACATTTGCTATTCTTCTGCCAGAAATAGAGAAAAAAGAATGGACTTCAACACAGAAAGAAGTCTGTATGGAGTTTCCACACTAAAGCTTGAGAAATATTAATACCATTGGTTGAAATTTTGATTGCTAACAGATTTGGGTTATAATTTTGAGATTGCCATGAAGAATGTTCATTTGATTGGTTAGAACAAAGAGAAACAAAATCAAGAACAAAATCTCTTTAAATACCCACCATGGTAGAGCACATTGAACACACTAGTTTATCCAATCCTGTATCCAAGACCTTTGCCTTGGATTCTTTGTTGTGCCCTAACTTTCTAACTCAGTTTGGTTGTGTGACTTTGGTTAATTGAACGAAGTGGAAATGACAGCATGTCGATTCCAAATGCAGGCCGTAAGAGGCTTTGTATGTTTATGCTTGCTCTCTTATTCTTCCAAGAGAATATGCCAGGATCAGCCTGTAAGAGGATGAGAAGCATATGGAACCCTGAACAATGCTGGCCTAAATCATGTGAAGGCCAGCAACTGCAGACACATGCATGAGCCCAGTCAAGACCAAGAGAAATGCCTAGAAAATCCCATATGCATGAGAAAGTCACCTATTATTGAAATCCACCTAGTTTTTGTGCTTACTTTGTATACTACTTTATCCAGATTACTGATAAAAACATTGGAACATTTAAGATTTTAAAGTATGATTAACACAATTCTTTGACAAGGACCCTTGAACTGTCCAATTGCTCAAAGGAATTAAAATATTTATGCAACAAATTATGTTATAGTATGCATTCCTATTTTTTAGTTGCTTAGCTTTTTATTGAGTCTGTATTCCACAAATGTATCTGTAAACAATCAATTTTTTTCAACTAACCTTATTTTTCCTACATTGCAGCATAATTGACTGTTACTTTAAAATATTTTTGTTCTGATGCAATCACATGAAGAAAGCCTTCAGTAATATCCAAAAACCAAATAACCCCCAAAATAAAACTTTGAAAATTTTCTACCATAATTGTGTAAGCACAATTTCAATTGAAATGAAAAATTTATCAAACCAACATCAAGGTCTTCGGGTACCATCCTTCTATACTGTTTACTCAACCTAAGATAAGCCTCACAGTCATTCAGAGATATGTTGAAAGGGGCCGTGAAAAAACATATTTTCTAGTCCTATCTACAGTTGAATTTATTTGGAAGTCAGAAATAGTGCAATGTTTAGGTACCTAACATTTTAGTAAAGACAACAGTAGATATAATCCATGTTGTAGTCCTTAAGACCTATGTGTCATTGAGAGTGTTGTGAGAACTCTTTGGTCTTCAATTTTGTTACCTTCAAATTGTGGATCATAATAACTAGCTTATGGAGTCATGATGATGAAATGAAATAATAAAATATCAACCAAAGATTCTGCTTCAGAATACATACTCAAAATATAATCGCTATTACTATGATTAAGGAATTTATCAAAGTCACACAAAGCAATAGCAGAACTTCTCTTCGATGCCTCATATTTGTTCCCAGGTATTTGTGCATATTAACATCAGCTACTGCATTTCTATTTTATTCAACTGGTCATTCAGTTGTCCTAGATACAGTTAGTGAGAACTTCTTCCAGCTTGTTTTGGATCATTTCACAAGTTGCCATAATTCTTTGAGCTTTCTACAGTCCTGACCCAAACAAGATGTAAAAAAAAAAAAAAAAAAAAAAAAAAATCTTCTAGCATTTTATATGGCACAGTTGTAGAAAAACCATTTTTTAAAGAAATCCCTGGTATTTTAGTGGTGAATGACCTCTGTTGTTTCTGATGAAAAACCAGCTGGTACTCATATCATTTTTCCCCTGTGTGTAATATGCCACTTCCTTTGGCAACTTTCAAGATTTTCTTTTTTCTTATGGATTTCATCATTTTGACTATGATATGCCTTTGTGTGCTTGTATTTATCCTAATTGCAGTTCAATGAGTTATTGGATCCTTACGTTTAGGCTTTACATCAGATTTGTAAAACTTTTAGCCATTGCATCTTCAAATATTATTTTTCCCATTCTTTCCTCTCAGAATATAAATACATAGATACTAGAATATCTCTTATGATCCCAAGGAATATGGAATTTTTCTTAATTTTCTTGATATTCCTGCGCTCACGCATATTGTATACATTTTCTTGATCTATCTTGGTATTGTCACATATTGGTTTCTGTTAATTATTTTCAAATTTTTCTCTCTTTTATATATTGTATACATTTAATTGATCTACCTTCAAGTTTATGACTTTGTTTTCCTGCTGTCTTTCCCATCCAGGGGATCTTTTATTGTAGTTACTACATTTTTAAAGTTTATAATTTATACCTTTTTATTTTTCAGGGTTTTAACTTCTGCTCATATTCCCTCCCAATTGTTCATTCATTGTCACTAGATTTTACTTTGGGGCCTTGAATATGTTTATAGTAGCTGCTTGAAATTTCCATGTCTGTTAAATCTTGTCTTGCTCTTCTTCTGATTGGTGTCTGTTGACTGCTTTTTTTTCTTTGTGTCTAAATCATATTTTGCTGATTGTTCACATGTATAGTAAGTTTGATTGCATGCTGGGCGATGTTAGTATGGTGTGGAGTTTCCAGTTCCAGTTATAGCCCTAGTGCAGTGAAGGTGATTCAAGCAGCGAGTGAAATTAACTGGACTCCAAGTTCAAACTCTGACTCCTCTATGGTGGGCAACAATTGAAACTTCAACTACACACTTCTGACTTCAAGTCACTTTATTTGCTAGACTCCTTGCTATCCACTATATGCTTGAGTTGATGAGTGATTAGATATGAATTTTGTAGAGTTTATGTGTCCTAATTTGGGGCTCATGCTACGTGAAACTCCCTCCTTTTCCCCTCCTTTCCAAAATGTTTCCCCTTAATTTTCCAGCTGCAAAATTTGTATATTGACTGAAGGGTCCCCTGACCCACACAGAGGGGAAAGTTCCCTCTAGCAAAAACCTGAAAACATGAATATCTCATCTGATGTAGTTCCTATTTTTCAGGTTCAATGTTCTTTGTATTCTATCTATTTTTGGACCATATCCAATGATGCCAAATAATTTTTAAATACTGTATCCAAATTTTATAATTATTTTCTTTGGGAAAGTTTTTCTGTTCAAATTTTTTCTGCCATTACTTAAAGCTGGAGCCTCAAATTTGCTTTGAATTTTGGGTTAATTTTTTAAATTAAGTTTAAACAACCTTGAGCACATAAAATAGAAGTGCAATTTCTTTAAAAAGGATGTTAATAGAGACTTGCCCTTTCCCAATCCAAGCTCACACATACAATGTAACACAAAATGACACATGCAGTTCTTCTCCCGATTTCTGTTTTCATGGATTGTTTGGAAATAGCTTATCTATCAAAAACCAGTGAGTACTTCTGAAAGGAAGCATATAATATGCAAAATTCGTTTGCATACATGACCAGAACAATTGACTATGTTCAATTTTAATCACAATATTATGGTGAAATTCCATGGGTTGTTAGTAAAAATGCACAATATGCTATGCATATTCAAGAGTGCATCCAAATACATTATTCAATTTGCTATTCACAATAATACTATAATTACATCATGTATAATTATTGCCATTTTATACTATTAGTAGGTTTTTATTTTACAGCAAGAACTATGTAAACAAATAATTTAGTGGCTGTATGTTCAGGGACTATGCTAAGTATTTATAAGTGTTATCCCCTTTGTTCTCTACCAAAATCTTTGAAGCAGGAGATATTAGTTGCCTTATACAGAGAAGAAAATTGAGATACAAATAGATTTCAAGACCTGCCCAGGAACAGATAGGTAAATGTATGATCTACAAATCAAACCCTAGTCTACAGGTCTATGAAAACATATTCCTTCAATCACCATATCATCCTGCTATACCAAAAAATGATAAATGGATTTCAAAGGAATTTAATGTTCTTTACAAGGTATCAAATAACTATGTTATAGAGAGTGGACTCAAAATCAGTTCATCCAGTGTTTGTAATCAGCCTTTATTTTGTTTGGGAGGTGGTCAGAGAGGGGCTACACAATATTGCTTGAAAGAAAAGAAGGAGAAAAGAGCCAATATTAATCATGGCAGTTAATGCTAATATTGCAAACTTAAAATTCTAGCGAATTACCGAAATAAAGATTTATTTCTCACTTAAAGAAAAGAAATCTTATATGAATCAATAGCCCACTTCCATTTTGGGTTGAAATTTGAATAAAGAAGCCACAAAGGGTATTGCTGTAAGGATGACTTTCAACTGAGCCTGTATAGCTACTACTATAATGTGTTTTATTACTGTGAAACAATTAAATGAATAACATAAGTAAAGTTCCTCCAAAATTGTCTTCTTGTAGTGGTCATGAAAAAAATAATGAAACGTTAAATCTGAAGAGTTAAAATGAACTGCTTCATTCTCAAAATATGTTTTACCCAGGTAAAGAGTTATGATAATGCAAACACATTAGGAAGAGGAAGTTGTGAAAAATTATTCTTGTACTGAATAACAGGTTACATAATTAACAGATTATGACTATAATCCAGAGATTGGATGTGCTTAACCTAAGAAACATCTTGTTTAACTAACAACGTAAATGAATTAATATGGCAAAAATTATCCCTAATGCCATATTTGTTCACTTCCATGAAATGCACTTTAAATTGTCATTAACAGCAATTTGCATGTATAAATGTTAATAAGAGAAACAAGTGTCTATCCATTAGTGCCAAATATATCAAAGACCTTCTTAATGCTTAATGAAGCATTTAACTTCAGTTCACATAGACTGTAGGACAGCTTTCAAATGAAACCTATTAATAAATATATATCAATACAAATAAACTAACATTGATTTTCTAA
>PVIY010048030.1:0-17521 GCA_004026745.1 Myrmecophaga tridactyla | reverse complement strand
CTTCACCCCTCCCCTGGGGAAGGCACAGGTGGGAGATAGCCCTGAAAGCAGTCTGTTTCTGCCTATGCGTGGGGCAGTTGCAGCCCGAGTAGTCCCACCACTGAATCCAGAGGCAGCCAAGCCTCTGTAGAAATAGCCACAAAAACCCCCATTTTGTCCCCTTTCCTCTTTTTCGGTTAGCCCAATAAGCGACCTCTGACTTGACCAGTTTCGCGTGAGTTGGGGGCCTATTTTTAGTAGTCAGAATTTGTTTATTAATGCCACAATTGGCGCTTGGTTGGACTCAGTCCCTGCTACTGTTAGTCTCTTTCCTTTCCCTCCGGGAAGCTGACTATGGGGGAGGGGCGCCGGGCGCTGGCCGCCGCAGCTTGGGGAACTCACGGTTCTGGAGACTCGCAGTCGGTCCAGCTGGTCCAGACCTGGGCACGCTGTGTTTCCGGTCACTATCATGGTTCCGGGAGCTGTTCTGTACTGTTTCTGGTGATTTAGTAGTTGTTTTGGAGGACGAACTAAAACGCACACATTGCTAAGCCGCCATCTTGGCCCCTCGGGTTGACACTTCATGTTTTTAGCCCATTCAGAAAGGTTCCCCATATACCTGTTCCCCAGACCTTTTTGTCACCAATTTTCCAATTATGTTTTTCCCAAGTCCCTGACCATTCAATCAAACCATTAGCAACAGCCCATGAGTCAGTATACAAACACACCTCTGGCCAGTTTTCCTTCCAAGCAAAATGAACAACCAGGTGTACTGCTCAAAGTTCTGCCCACTAGGAGGATTTCCTCTCACCACTGTCCTTCAGGAACACCCCAGAAAGGGGTTGGAGTGCTGCAGCTGTTCACTTTCAGGTTGTACTTGCATATCATGCCAAACCATCTATAAACCAGGCCTGAGTTTTCTCTTCCTCAGTCGATTTACTGAAAGGAATTCTCCAAGAGGCCATAGATCTGGTCTGGGAGAGAAAAGATAAGGTGGCAGAAGTAGAGACTGTGGGAATTTGGGCCACTTCCTCATGTAACGTACTTGTGCCTTAAGGACCTGCTGTGGCCCTATCTAGCATATATCATTTCCATTTTATGATGGAGTGCTGCTGTGCACACCCAACTTTATGGCTTGGTGTGTCAGACAACACCCAGCTCATGATAGGCAACTCAGGTCTCATTTTGCTCCAAAATCCTAAGGGTCTGCATTGTATGTTGTCCTAGGGCACATAACACCTACTGCCACAACTTGTTTTGGAGTCTAGGACATTACATTGCAATCTACTCTTTTGTGCTGCATTTTCTTGCTTCATTGCTGCTCTTACAGATTTCATTTTAAAAGTATGATAACATCACATATATAAAATCTGGTTCTATTCACAGTACTTTCTAGTAACTTCTTGTAATGGTTATTTTCATGTGTTGCTTGGTCCAGCAAGGACTTGCCTGATTGTTATTGTGAGTCTCTTTTGCGGAGTTAAGCAGATAACTGCATCTATTGTTGATGTTATCTATAATCAACAAAGGAGATGCCTTCAGCAATGAGAGATTTCTCTTCTTTGAATCAGTGAAGGTCTTAAGAGGAGAAATCATGATTTCAGCAGTCAGAAAGAAGGAATTGTAGCTCTACTTAAGACAGTCAGCTTCTTTTGGGGAATTTTTTTTTTTTTTGATGTCACTTTCGTGGAGTTTCCAACTGGGGCCATGTCCTATGAAATTCGGACTTGCCAATCCTCACAGTTGTGTGAGCCAATTCCTATTATAAATCTTTTTTCCCCATCTACACAATAAATTTTACCCTTTGTCTCCCTTATTATTTATCTATTTTTTGTCCATATATATATATATATATATATATATATATTTTACTTATCTGTCCATAAAAGGGGTATCAGACACAAGGTTTTCACAATCATACAGTCACACTGTAAAAGTTATATTTTTATACAATCATCTTCAAGAATCAAGGCTATTGGAGTGTGTTGTTTAGCCTCCATATATTTATGAATTTTCTGGCCCTCTTCCTGTTATTGATTTCCAATTTCATTCCATTATGATCTGAGAAAGCATTTTGTATGATTTATATATATATATATATTTTTTTTTTTTACATGGGCAGGCACCGGGAATTGAACCTGGGTCCTCTACCATGGCAGGTGAGCATTCTTGCCTGCTGAGTCACTGTGGCCCGCCCTGATTTCAATCTTTTAAAATTGATTGAGACTTGCTTTGCTAACCAGCTTTGGCCTATGCTTGAGAATGATCCATCAGCACCTGAGAAAAATGTGTTTCCTGCTGTTGTGGGGTGTAATGTTCTGTACATGTCTGTTAAGTCTAGTTCATTTATTGCATTATTCAAATTCTCCATTTCTTTATTGATCCAGTCTAGTTGTTCTAACCATTGATGAGAGCAGGAAATTGAAGTCTCCAACCATAATGGTACTGGTTCTATTTCTCCTTTCAGTCTTGTCAGTGTTTGCCTCATGTACTTTGGAGCAACTCTGGCTCAGTGGCATAAATATTTATGATTGTTATGTCTTCTTGTCGAATTGTTCTTTTTATTAATACATAGTGTCCTTCTTTGTCTCTTTTAATTGTTTTATACTTGAAGTCTAATTTGTCAGATATTAACATAGCTACTCCTGCTCTTTTCTGATTGTTGTTTGCATGAAACATCTTTTCCCAACCATTCACTTTCAACCTTATTCTTGTCCTTGTGTCTAAAATGAGTCTCCTGTAGACAACATATGGATGGCTTCTGTTTTTCAATCCATTCTGCCAGTCTGTCTTTTGATTGGGAGAGTCTAATCCATTAACATTTAATGTTATTACTGTAAAAGCAGTATTTTCTTCTACCATTTTGTCTTTCAGATTTTATGTCATAACTAAATTCTTTTTTCTCTTTTTACTTTTGCTGATAGTCTTCATTTCTACACTCTTCTCCAGACGTCTCTTGTCTGCCTTTTCCTATTTGTCTGTAGTGCTCCCTTCAGTATTTCTTGCAGAACCAGTCTCTTGACCACAGATTTTCTCAGTGATTGTTTGTCTGAAAATATTTTAATCTCCCCCTCACTTTTGAAGGACAGTTTTGTTGGATATAGAATTCTTGGTTGGCAGTTTTTCTCTTTTAAAATGCTAAATATATCATGCCACTGCCTTCTCACCTCCATGGTTTCTTCTGGGAAATCCACACATAGTCTTATTGGACTTCCCTTGTATGTTATGGATTGCTTTCCTCTTACTGCTTTCAAATTCTCTCTTTCTTAGACATCTGACAATAATGATTAGTAATTGTCTTGGAGTATGTCTATTTGGATCTATTCTGTTTGTGCTATGCTGCACTTCTTGGATCTGAAATTTTATGTCTTTCATAAGAGATGGGAAATTTTCAGTGATTATTTCTTCTGTTAGTCTTTCTCCTCTTTTCCCCCTCTCTTCTTCTTCTGGAATACCCACAACATGTGTATTCATGTGCTTCATGTTATAATGTAATTCCCTAAGACCTTGTTCATATTTTTCCATTCTTTTCCTTATATTTTCTTTTCTTTCTTTCTTTATTTTTTGGGGGTGGGTGCATGGTCTGGGAACTGAACCTGGGTCTCCCACATGAAAGGTGCACATCCTACCACTGAACCACCCATGCATCCACGCTGTATTTTCTTTTGCATGTCTGATTTCAGATGTCCAGGTCTCTAGTTCATTAATCCTTTCTTCTGCCTCTTCAAATCTATTGGAGGTTTCCATTGTTTTTTCCATCTCTTTTATTATGCTTTTCATTCCCAAAAGTTCTGTGATTTGTTTTTTCAAACTTTCAATTTCTTCTTTTTGTTTGCCTCATGTTTTCTTTATATCCTCCTTCAACTCATTGATTGGATTTTTTTTTTTTTAACATGGACAGGCACCAGGAATCGAACCCGTGTCTCCAGCATGGCAGGCGAGGACTCTGCCTGCTAAGCCATGTGGCCCACCCTGATTTGATTTTTTGATGAGATTTTCCAAGTCTCAGCAAGACTTAAGCCCTTGCTGCTAGTAAAGTTTGTTTCCTTTCCTGTAGTGGAAACAGCCTGCCATGTCTGTGGGGGAGGGGTACTAGCCTCCACAGTTTGGGGGACTTACAGTTCTGTGTGGGGTCTCAGTCTTTCCATCTGGTTCAGACTGGTGTATGCTGTGTGTCTGGTCACTGATGTAGCCCCAGCAGTTGTTCTGCACTGTTCCTGGCTATTTACTAGTTGCTCTGGAGGATAAACTAAATTCCATGCTTCACTAAGCTGACATCTGGCCCTGCCTCCTCTAAATCTTTTTTTTTTTTTCTGAGAAATCTTCACACACATTCTTTTTTTTTATTTAAAATTTTAATTTAAAATGTATACTAATTTTTATATAAAATGTAATTTGTTTTATTAAAAGCATACAATTTCAGTCGTAACAACTGACTTTTCTGAACAATTACTTTATATCTGACAATGTTTTGCTTTATACATTATATTAACTCATTTAAGTGTCACAACATTGTAGTTAAGTGTCGTTATCCCCATTTTATCCATGAGGAAACTGAGAATTCAAGTAAAAGTTTGCTCAGCTAATTAGTGGCTAATAAGTCTGCACTTTCAACCGCTACATTTTATTGCCTTTGAATAAATAAATATTTATGCATTCAAAAAATAACAAGAGGCTATATGTATAAAAATGTTAACAGTGGTTATTTTCATGTAGTGACCTATAAAGGGAATTTTATTTTCTCTACGTGTTTTCTAGAATTGCTGCATGATCATGCATTGCTTTTGAAATGTCTTTTTTTTTTTTTTTGCATGAGCAGTCACCAGGAATTGAACCCAGGTCTCCGGCCATGCATTGCTTTTGTAATCAGGAAAAAAAAGGTATGTAGATGCAATAATTTTTATATTACTTAAATAATAACCAACTCCTTGGCAGCTTGTACCTAGTCTTTTATTTCACTTCCACTAAATTTATTCACTGGGATAGACTGTTGGAGCACTTGGTGTTCTAGTTTGCTAGCTGCCTGAATACAATATACTAGAAACGGAATGGCTTTTAAAACAGGGAATTTAATAAGCTGCTAGTTTACAGTTCTAAGCCTGAGAAATTGTCCCAAATAAAACAAGTCTATAGAAATGTCCAATTTAAGACATCCAGGGAAAGATACCTTGGTTCAAGAAGGTCAATGACGATCAACATTTCTCTCTCAGCTGGAAGGGCACATGGTGACCATGGTGGCATGTGCTGGCTTTCTCGTGGCTCTACAAAAGGGTCTCTCTTCAAAATGTTTCCTCTTTTAAAGGATTTCAGTAAGCAACTCCACCATCAATGGGTGGAGATACACCTCCATGGTAATCATCTGATCAAAAGTTACCACCCGCAATTGGGTGGTCATATCTCCATGGGAACAATCAAAATGCTCCCACCCAGCAATATTGAATGAGGATTAAAGGACATGGCTTTTCTTGGGTCCACCACAGATTCAAACCAGCAACTTGGTGTTCAACATTTGGGGCTAAAGCCTTTCTATTTATTCATTGAACATCTCCTAATTCTGTATTCTGTGACAGGCATTATGCAAAGTATTGAGGAAATGAAATGGGCTAAGACATAGTCCCATAAGGGGAACACACACAAGGAAAGTATCTACATTCTGTTAGTATGTGCACTAACAGAAATTTGAGCAAAGTATTATGGTACGTAAGGAAGGGTGTGATCAAATCCTCTGCGGGAAGAGTGGCAGAATGACCAAAGAGGTGGTAACATTTAGCTGGGTCTTAAAGAAAGATGGTCAGTTTGTTACACAGAAAACTGAAGGACTTTTCAGATAGAAGGAACAAAATAAAAAGACATCAATGAATAAAAAAGCATGATGAATTTAGGGAACATTTTAAAGTTTCAAGTGTCTGGAGTCTAGATTGCAAAGAATAGAAAACTGGGCAGTTAACTTGGTAATACAGGTTACAGAGGCAACTTAAAGAACAGTGTACACTGAGCTAAAATATTCATTCACGTGGATTATGGGAACCAATGGATATGTGTATCAAGAGAAAAAAACAAGATTAAGTTTGATGTTTAGAAACTTAATTCTGGCAGTATAGATGCTAGATAGAGCAAAGCAGCACAGACTGAGGGCAAGAAAACTAGTTTGGGAGGGTTTCTTACTCTAAAGAGCCCATGCATTTTCTTTCATCTGATGAGTTCTGAAGACCGAGCATTTTTTTCTAGTTTTTGCTTTCATTTTTTTTTTTTTTTTTTACCAAAACGTACTTTCACAGGTTTACTTAACTGATGAGAACTGCAGTTTCCTAATGTATAAAATAAAGGAAGTGGAACTTGATGCCCTCTAGAACTCTTCTGACAGTATGCTTTCTATTGCCTAAGAACAGGCTACCATTTCTTCCTTAATATTTTACTTTGAGGGAAATTATATGAAAATTGCTTCTTTAATGTGAAGCAAAGGATTCTGAATGGTATTTTTGTAAGGTTCCAACTTTCTCAGGAACTTTCTTCTCTCCTGAAGAATGTTCCTAAAACCACTGAGGAAATATGAGAGAGTGTAGGGGGTGGGAGTTAGGGAAATTTTTCTATACTTTGCTGACTTGAGTAGAAAATGTCAAGCATTTAACTGTAATGGGGGATAGAGAAAATATAATTTGCATCTTACATCAAAGCAGTTAATTGAAAAACAACAACAACAACAACAATAACCCAAGCACATACTATTTCATTAATCCCACTGAGTTAGCCTGAAGCAAGCTTTGGTCTGGAAGCAGGCCTTGGAGGTGTGACAATGGTGCCTACAAAAAGAGGAGTTGTGGGCCTGAATGACAATGAGAAGTTAGTGAAGATGAACTTAATGAATCAAGAAATGGTCCAAATAGGGGATCCCAAGCAAGTAAACCTAGAGATGGTCCCTTTCTCATTGGATGGAGCTGATGGCTTTGCTTTTGTTAACTCTTCCTTAGACAAATTCTGATTCATCAGCACTGGGCTTTGTCTGGATATTGCTCGGGAGAGTGTTATGTTTCCTACCGATACTTTTAATTCATCCAAAGAAGCCATTGTATGATGTGAGTTATTTGGATGCATAGGTTTGATTTCTATCTGGTACTTCTTGGTTCTTCCTCTTCAGAGTTAGAATCACTAGATGAGTAGAAATGGTGCTCCCTGGTATTCTGATTTGCTTTTGGTTTAAAACCATAGCCTTCTTCATTCATATCAGGAATGTTAAGTGAATCGGAATCGGGATATTCCACAGACTCTGCATCTTTCTCTTTTTAAATTATTCATGGCAAAGCAAAGTCTTCCTTTTCCTTGGTTGTATGCCTTCAGCTGCACTAGTAGGATCACACTGTTCAGATTCAATAAGACCAGGTCTTCCTTTCCCAGTGTCTTCTGACTCAGCAAATTTTTGTATCAAACTTTCAACTGTGGTGTTAGCCATGTTATTTATAAATTGTTTGTGGACCTGGCCTATTTGCAAATGAATTTCCTTTATAGCATTTGATAAAGATTCTATAATTTATTTTATATGAATGAGATGAGTTTCTTCAATATCTTGAAATTTCTGACATCTTCTGTTTAAAATCAGCTTTTGCTAATGCATACTTTTCCACATAACTTTATAAGCATCTGTAGCTTTCTTAGACTTAACAGCTGCCTTTTCTATTTTTCTTTGTGTAGCCCCTTCCTTTTTCAGACACTCCTGTTCTGCACCCTTAGCATTGTAATTTTCCTTAGATTTCTGGAGAGCCTGAGTTATGCTCTGAATGGTTTGAACAGCTTCCAGAGTTCCCGAAACTTCTTTAGTCTTTTTATGAGATTTTACTTGTTCTTCTCTATTCTTCTGAACTTCCTTAATTAATTCCTGTAGTTTTCTAACAAGGTCCAAGTGACAATTTGCTAATTTCTCTGTAGATGTTTTGAACACATTCTACATTGGTGCAAATGTCTCAGGGTGTGAATAATTGCTTGCTGATTTTGCTAGTTTTTTCACTGACCTGGAATGTGTCTCTTTTATTGTAGCTCTTTCTCTTACAAAATCTGCTAGTTCTTTTGTTGATATCTGTCCATGTTTCATATTATGGTAGAGGATATCAAAGTGACTATTTTTTTCTCCCCCCAAATTCTAGACGAAATGCGCCATGACCATCGTGTTGCTGTGGCACCGGGTTCTGCCTCCTGCTCGTCTGTCGCTGTGTAAACACTAGCCAAGCCCTCAGGGCACCTCCGCCTGCCGCAGCCAATGTCCTGAGACCGGCCAGCACCCACCCATACACATACACTCTATACATAATATGCAATCAATGGCTCACAATATAATGACATAGTTGTGTATTCATCACCATGATCATTTTTTAGAACATTTACATCACTCCAGAAAAAGAAATAAAAAGAAAAAGGAAAAAGCTAATACATACCATACACCTTACCCCTCCCTCTCATTGACCACTAGTATTTCCATCTAACCAATTTATTTTACTCTTTGTCCCTCCTATTATTTATTTATTTTATCCATATTTTTTACTCATCTGACCATACCCTGGATATAAGGAGCATCAGACACAAGGTTTTCACAATCACACAGTCACATTGTAAATGTGTAAATTCAAGAATCAAGGCTTTGGAACCCAGCTCAACAGTTTTCAGGTACTTCAAGTCCTTCCCTATAGCCACTCCAATATACCATAACATATAATGCATAAAAGTAACCTCTAGGATAACTTCTTGACTCTGAAATCTCTCAGATACTGAAACTTTATTTTGTTGCATTGCTCTCTTCCCCTTTTGGTCAAGTGTGCTTTTCCCCATGAAGCCAGATCCCAGCTCATCCCAGGAGTCCTGCCCCACATTGCCAGGAGATTTACAGCCCTGGGGGTAATGTCCCATGTAGGAGGGAGGGCAGTGAGTTCACCTGCTGAGTTGGTTTAGAGAAAGGCCACATCTGAGCAACAAAAGAGGTTCTCTGGGGGTGACTCTTAGTCATAATTATAAGTTCTTCTGAATCTCTTAATGTTAACATATATGATGTATGTATGTATGTATGTATGTATGTGTATGTATATATATCCTGTTGGTTCTGTTTCTCTGGAGAACCCTGACTAATACACTTTTCAATAAATGGTTTTTAAATACTACTTTTTTTTCACAGTGTAGGAGATAAAAAACTTTCTTAAATTGGAATTGGTTAAATGACACAAGAGTTGTTGGTATCACCAGGGTGATGTAGTTTTTCCTCTGTCAGAAAGCTCATTATCATTTGAGAAAATAGAGGAATACAAGAAACCTATGCAGGAAAATCTAAAGTTGAAAAAGTATACGGTGCTGCTGAAGTGAGATTTGAACCTAGTTAGAGGGACCAAAAAACAAAGAAAAGGAGAGAGTTCTGATCTATCTGCCAACTGAGCAGGGATAAAGTATTTAACTAGCGATGAGCCACTTTTCTCAGTCATTCTCTTTAAGGGACGCATATCTGGGGTTAGGAAGGAAGAATTATATAAAAGAGTATCAATTCCTTGGGTGCAGAATGAGAATTTATGTTACTGTCACATGAAAATCTTCAATCTTGATGGAAGAGAAGATGAGTGATGTAGAAAGTTCTTTCTTTCTGTCCATTTTGACACTTTCCTGTGCCCTCTCTTTATAAATCCAAGCACAGGTTTGAAAAGATCCCAAAGCACCTTGGATTCTCTGGGCAGACCAGCAAGGCTGGCTGGACTGTACTAGAAAGTGCAGAAGCAGACCCAGTCCACATTTCACAAACAAGGCAGCAGCAGCTCAGGCAGATCCAGTATCCCAAGGTGGTCAGGGACCTGGCCTGAAACTAGAATAAGAAATGACAAGAGACCTAAATACACCATAACCTCAGCTTCCTTCTCTTCTCTCACCCCCACAAAGAAAATAGGGGAAAAGGGCAGTTCTCAAGACATTCAGTTCTCAGGGCTCTATGTTAAAAGAAGAACATGAAGAGATAAAAAGGTGCATCCAGTTGCCCTTGTTCTGCCTGGAAACACCTGAGCTGGGTTTTATAATGATTTATCTTCCTTTTCCTAGAAAGAAAATTGTTTAGATAATATAGAAGTCCTATATCCTTCTTTCCCCTGTAATATGGGGTAAACAAATGCCTAGTCCTTTGTCTCTAAACTATTCTGACAGGGCTTTTGAGCATAGGGCCATGATGTCTAATCAAGGCTGGGTCCAGAATTCCTTTACAGTTGAAGAAAGGAAACACTGTCCATAATATGTAACCATTATGTGACACAATGTAACCATTAGATGACCCTCTTTCTAGTTATAGTTTGAAAACCACTGATCTATCACTAGTCTACAATCTATCTCAAGAACATTGGGTTCCTAGCAGTGAGAACTTTACAATGCCCAATCTCTCTCAGCCATATGAAAATGTGAAGTAAAATTTTAATTTGAAAATGACACAAACATTGCACATATACTGAAGTTACACTGGTTTCTTTCTACATTTTTTTGATTGCAAAATTGTAGAGATGTTATCTGTATTAGCTTGAGTTCTCTAGAGAAACAGAATCAGCAGGAAATATCCATAGATATAAAATTTACAAAAGTTACTCAGGTAACCATGGGAACATAGAGTCCCAAATCTGTAGGGCAGGCTGTGATGCCATCGACTCTGATGAAGGGGCTGTACGAAGTCCACAGGAGAGGCTCGCTGGCCAAAGAAGGAAGAAAGACTGTCTCCTCTGAATCCTCCCTAAAAGCCTTCCAATGATTAGATTAAACATACTCATTGCAGAAGACACTCTGCTTGGCTGATTACAAATACAATCAGCTGTGGATGCAGCCAACCACGATCATGATTTAATTCTGTGAGATGTCCTTGTGCTGGTTTGAAAGAATGTATGTCCCCTAGAAAAGCCATATTTCAATCTAAATCTCATTTCATAAAAGCAGAATATTCCCTATTCAATACTGTATGTTTGAATCTGTAATTAGATCATCTCCCTGGAGTTGTAACTCAATCAAGAGTGGTTGTTGAGCTGGATTGGGGAAAATGTGTCTCCACCCATTTGGGTGGGTCTTAATTAGTTTCTGGAGTCCTATAAAAGAGGGAACATTTTAGAGAATGAGAGAGATTCGGAGAGAGCAGAGAACGCTGCTGCACCATGAAGCAGAATGTCCATGAGCCAGCGACTTTTGGAGATGAAGAGGGAAAACACCTCCCGTGGGGCTTCATGAAACCAGAAGCCAGGAGCGAAAGCTAGCAGATGATGCCCTGTTCACCATGTGCCCTTCCAACTGAGAGAGAAGTCCTGACTGTGTTCGCCATGTGCCTTCTCACTTGAGAGAGGAACTCTGAAATTCATTGGTCTTCTTGAACCAAGGTATCTTTCCCTGGATGGATGCCTTTGATTGGACATTTCTATAGACTTGTCCATTTTCTCAGCCTTAGAACTATGAACTAGCAACTTATTAAATTCCCCTTTTCAAAAGCCATTCTGTTTCTGGTATATTGCATTCCAACAGCTAGCAAACAAGAACAGTCCTCATAGTAAAACAAGAACAGTCCTCATAGCAGTAGACAGGCCAGTACTTGCCCAACCAGACAAACCACCTGGCCAAGTTGGCACATGAACCTGATCATGACATTAACCAAAGCATTTTTGGTCTCTAATTTGTTGGTGCATAAGCACACACTTAATTGGAAAGCTGGGTAATCCAGCCCAGTCCAAAATAATAAAACTTCATCATTATATAACTCTTGGAACTGTCCTTCTCTAAATCTTATAAAGAGTGGAATAAAGTAGTTGAGAACCTCCACTTTCTCTGGAAAGGGAAGCAACACACTAGAGGAGATCTTTTGGGCCAGCGATATTAGTGAAAGCGGGGAACCCACAGATGTGAACTTGGCTATCTGGTCAGGCAGTAGGGCTTCTGAGAGAAGGTTGCTAGCAGCAAGATGCCTGTTGAGCATGGAGGAGAAGAGAGAACAGGAAGGGACCCAGTATGGGCACAGTGAGCATATGACGGCTTCAGGCAGCTGCCTCAGTAATTTTTTTTATGCTAAGAGCAGATGATTCAGTGAATAACTGTCCAGGCCCATAGTAAGTAGAGGGATGTTCAGCATTTACAGATATTTTCTGGAGGAGTGGTCAACTTTACTATTGGAGCTGGTGCTACACTGTTGACATTGGGGCTGTCCCTAGAGCCTTAGGATTACCTGTGTTATTTTTGGCAAGGTGATAGGGAAGGGATATACTGTGGGGCCATGTACTCCATCCATGTCATTGTGGTGGAGTTTGAATGGAATTTTCTTAAGCATGTTGAAGGCTATCATTTTGTAATTCGGGATCAGAATGGAGACCCCACAACCTGAATTTCAGTATGCCTGAAATTGTTACACCTGCATTTTATTCTTTATCTCAATGAAGGCTTTGGATTGTGGTTCCTTTTCCAAAACTACTGTGCATTTAATGCTAAAATAAAATGTCTCCATCCTGCTTTTTTTCCCCCAAGCTATTTTAAGTATATTAGGCCCTCCTGAGAAGCTATGGAATGCATGGCAAAGTACAAAAGTGGAGAGAGTATGAACATCGCAATTTTCAATCACAAGTCAAGGGATGATGTTGCCAATTTTTTGTTACATGACTTTGAGCAGGTCAGCTTCAGTTTTCTTCTCTGTAATATAATCTTACAAGGTTGTGAAGATTGATTGATAGTGAGTATTAAAGTGCTTTATAAATTATGATGTAAGAGAGAAACATTGCATCTTATGTAAACTGTAGGAAAGTGAGCTAGGGACAAACACTTCAGTAGAGGTCACCTCTGTTGTACCTGTCGACCTGGGTGAATGGTGCCCTTATTCTCTGCCCTGATATGACCTTCCTCTGGCTGTGCCTCTCCACATGAGTGAATAATAGTTGGGACCATGAAGATGTGCCAAGCCAGAGCTCATGCCCCACTTTCTAGAATTTGACTTCAGTGCTGGGGGTAACAAAATTCCCTGTCTAGATACCCTGTGCCTATTTCTAGGCTCTTCCTGGCTCATCATAACAAGGGCAGGCCACATTTCTGGCTATTCATCCCTAGACCCAAAATGTCTAGGGGGCAGCTGTGTGCAAGGGGTGTGGATGGCACTTGGAGATGAAGGTTTTCCTGTGTGTGTTTCAGTTTGCTAAAGCTTTCAGAATGCAATGTATCAGAAACGGATCGGCTTTTATAAAGGGGATTTATTCAGTTACAAGTTACAATTCTAAGGCCATGAAAATGTCCAAATTAAAGCCCCAGCAAGAGGATACCTTCTCTCAAGAACAGCTGATCATGTCTAGGGTTTCTCTGTCACATGGGAAGGCACATGGCACTGTCTGTCATACTTCTTTCCTGGCTTCTGTGTTCAAATGGCTCTCAGTGCCTTCTGCACCTCCAGACGTCTGTCATTTGGTTCCATCTCTCTGCTCTCTGTCTTGGCCCTGCATTCTCTCTCATAAAGGACTCCATGAAAGGATTATGACTTACTTGAATGGGCAGGTTCACATCTCCATGGAAGCAACCTAATCAATAGGTCCCACCCAACAATAGGTCTGCCACCACAAGATTGGATTAGAAGAACATGCCTTTTCCCAGAGTACATAGCAGTTTCAAACTGGTATATGTATATATGTAAGGCCCCTCCTGGAATGAGGAAGATCTAGGGTTGGGAAGTTGGAGGGGGCAAGCTGCAGATATAAGCAGGGGGCCAGAAGCCAGTGAGCTTTTTCTAAGAGTAGCACATTCTTACACAGAACTTTCAAAATTTTGAGATTTCTAAATTTGTACCTGTCCTTCTAGCTTGTTATGATGGTTTATTGGTAAAGGTAGGAGGAAAGAAAATATTTAATTAACATCTAACTAAGTTTATCCATTTAAAATATTTAGATATTGATACCTGCAGCTTCATTTCTAGCCTTTCAAGTCCCACAAATATTAAGGGTTGGCCTGCTTATTACTCTGTTCAACAGTTCAGTCTCTAGCTCTTGTCGAAAGCTTTTTGGGGGTATAGATATGGAGGTGGATCTAGGAAAAAGAATTTTATTTCCATTTCTTTTTCTTCTACTCCCCACTTTCATCCATTTTATCCTTCCAGACAACGATTCTAACCTGTTTAAATGTGTATTTTATGTTGCCTTTTTTCTAAATGTGTTTTTGTTGGTTTGTGTCCTTGTATTTTTAATGTACATAAATAATATTGTGCTTTATATTTCATCCTTTCTCTCCCATTACTGTGCTGGCAATACCCATCTGTGTTACTTTTAGCTAATCCTTTGCTTCTCACTGCTTCAGTCTCAACCGCGACTCAGCTATGTACTTTTCCAGTGGCAGAAACCCATGTTGCCACTAATTTCCCATCATTACTAATAATGGTACAATGAACATCTTTGTACATGTCCTTGTGTGGGCCTGGGAGAGAATTATTTTTGGATATATACCCAGGACAAGAATTGCTAGGTCCTACAGATGCATTTAGTTATTTTTCATAAGTAATATTTTATTGTTCTCCAGAACTGTCTCCATATATGAGGGTTCTTCAGTCGCCATGTCCTCTCCAACACTTAGTACCACCAATTTTAATTGTTTGTTAACTTTATAGATATAAAGATATATCTCATTGTTACTTTAATTTGCACTTCTGTGATTAGTAATAAGTGAGCATCCCTTCATATGGTCAGGGATACTTCAGGTTTTCTCTTCTGCAGATTGTTTGAAAATTATGCCCATTTTACCCCTATTGATGATGATGTCACTTTCTTATAAATTTTCAGGTGTTCATTACATGTGTTAGTTAGATATCTTCTCCGATTTTATTATATTCATATTTACTTTATTGTTTCTGGCCTGTGCTAAACAAAAACCCCAATATATGTTGTAATCAAACTCACCAATTTTTTTTTTCTCTATGGTTTCTTATCTTCATATCACAAAGAAAACTTCTTACATTTTCTTTAGGATAGACAGGATTTTTTAAAACTATTTTTATTGTATTGTATAATATATATACAAAACAAAGAAATGAAAAAGCAATAGTTTCAAAGCACTCTTCAACAAGTAGTTACAGGACAGATCCAGAGTTTGTCATGGGCTACCACATGATCCTCTCCTATTTTTCCTTCTAGCTGCTCCAGAATATAGGAGGCTAGAGGGATTAAATATTTTTTTATCATCACAACCGACTTTTTTTCCTTCTTTTTTTCTTGTGAAAAATAACATATATACATAAACGCTATAAATTTCAAAGCACAGCACCACAATTGAACATATTTTAGACTTTGACGTGGATTACAATTTCAAAATTTAAGTTTTTACTTCTAGCCATTCTAAAATACTGGAGACTAAAAGATATCAGTTTAATGATTCAGCATTCATATTCCTTTGTTAAAGCCTATCTTCACTGTATAACGCCACCATCACCTTTTATCTTTTCATACCTCTCCTTAGGGTTGTTTGGGCTATGGCAATTCTAAATTTTTGATATTGGAAGGGTCTGTCACTAATATGGGTTAGGGAGATGGAACTATCTGATGTTCTGGAGAGGCTGGGCTAGGTTTCAGGTCTTATCTGGGCCAGGGAACCATCTGGATGTTGAGGTTTCTGGAAATTTATTTTAGTGCATGGAACCCTTGCGGAATCTTATATATTGCCCTAGGTGTTCTTTAGGATTGGCTGGAATGTTCCTGGTTGGGGTTTGGCAGGTTATGATAGGTAGCAAGGTCTAACTGAAGCTTCCATAAAGGCAACCCCAAGAGTAACCTTTCGACTCTATTTGAACTCTCTCTGCCACTGATACTTTATTAATTACACTTCTTTCCCCCTTTTTGGTCAGATGGAATTGTTGATCCCACAGTGCTAGGTATGGATTCATCCCCGGAATCATCTCCCATGTTGCCAGGGAATTTTCACCCCTGGATGTTTTGTCCCAAGTAGAGGGGAAGACAATGATTTCACTTGCAGAGTTGGGCTTAGAGAGAGTGAGGCCACATCTGAGCACCACAAGAGTCCTCTACAAGTAACTCTTAGGCATGTCTATAGCTAGTCTAAGCTTCTCTGTTACCTACTTAAGCAAGAATAAGCCTCATGATCAAGGGTATGGCCTATTGATTTGGGTGTCCCTAAAGTTTGACACAGTATCAGGGGATTCCCTGATGGTAAGGTTCAATAGTTCCATATTCTTTTTCCCCTCCCTCAGGGGACTTTGCCAATACTTTTTGATTAACTACTTAATATACTCTAGGAAGTTTCCAGGCACTACAATAATCTATACAGGTTTAAAGGACCTAAAATAGAGGCAATCATAGTGGTAGAGATCTTGGCTTTTGCTGGAGAAAGATCAGGAGGAAATGGTCAAGTTGCTACTTTGGGGTGGCTCTCTCAGTTTCAGTTCCATTCTCTTTCTAGGTAGCAGTTCAAAACGCTAAAGTTTACAATTCTCGGGTGTGAGTGCATCAGACATTCTGATGTTAATAGTTTCCACTAATTAAATACAGTAGTGTGAGATTTAGAAGGTGTGAGTGTATATCAAACACCTGATGCTTCTTAAAACAGCTATTGAGCTCAGCCCAATTATTCAGTAGATCCGGGTGAACCTGAAACTTTTCATTTTGAACAAGTTCTCTGGTGATAATCATTTAGGAGAATCTGGTTTCAAATGCTAGCCTACAATGCTGTTGTTCATTTGCCAGTTTACTGGGATCAGATGCATTTTTTCATGGTGATAGCAACAGCAGGAGCTTCCGGACATCTAGGTGATGTCTATTGTGGAGTTGCTTTGGACTCCCAAAGTCCTCTTCCATCCATTCCCAAACTTGTAAGCATGTAATTCTCTGTATTAAATCCCTTTCTGCTTTAGAAACCTAGAATTATTTCTATTTCTCATAGTGACACACTGACTGATAAAATATTGTACCAAAAAGAGCAATAAATGGTACAACACTGGCTGCTGATTCTATAGCATGTATCCTGGATATAATAAGCACAGGGGGAAGAAATTACATCCCATGGAAATTTTATTTTCTGAGTAAGGTTGGCAATGGCATTTGCAATAAGTGTAATCCAGGGTGAATGTCTTTTGTTGTCTGGAGCTCAGGAGTTTCAGGAGATACTGGGCTTTCAGTGCTAAAACTTGGAAAGTCCCATGCAAATGGTGGCAGGATGATCACCATTGTGTAATCTTTCCTTAATCATCTGGAAGGAATTGCCTATATAGGAAGAATGGTTGATAAAAAGAGGTGATTTGAGGAAATTACAGGAACTGTTTGAAAGTAGAAGGATATAAAAAGGGCAGCAGCAATAGACTGTCTAGAGGCAGTCTAAGTTGAAGAGAATAATGTGATAACTAAGAGTGTGGACTGTGGAGTCATCTAGACTAGGGTTTGAATGCCAGTGTTGTTTGTTCTCAGCCCTACAACCTTGAGTAAAATATCTGTGAAATGGGGATAAAGGGTACCTGTAGTAGTAAGGTATAATTGCAATAATGCATATGAAGCACTAAGAAGAGTGCCTGGCTCAGATTAAGCAGCAATTTCTTGGTGACCTC
>PVIY010048029.1:0-10291 GCA_004026745.1 Myrmecophaga tridactyla | reverse complement strand
TATTGACCAATTTTGGGTAGCTGTTAACAAATGAATGAAAAATTCTCTCCTAAGACTGTATGTTCCATGTAAAATAATACAATGCAGAAAACAAGAGACTGGACTATTTCACGAAACAGAAGGAACTTTAGGACATTCCCCCCTCCCCCGCCAAAGAAGATAAAGCAGAAAAACCTTTATACAATTAAATATTCTATCTTCGTCACATCTAAAGCCATGGAAAACACCCAAATTTTGCTTTAGTTTTTTTTTTTTTCATATTTGGAGGTGGATTATATAGTAGTGTCCAAGTTTAGTATAATAGGTACGTGGGACCTAACTTCTTTTGAGAATATAATCACAGCAAAGAGGGCATGTCTGAAATTCAGAAAATCGTATACTGTTTGAGGAATACTCTTGAATATCATAATCCCTAGTTGAATTTAACACAGAGCTTGATTGTGTACCTTGTCCCCTCAAAGAATAGACAATTTTGTAATTACTAGGCTAATGATGCTTGTTTTAAATACTTTTCCCTAAGGAAATATGGATAGAAGTTCAAGATTCTGCAAGTTATAAATTTGACTTTCAGATTGACTTGTTGAGGATTTTCTGGAGAAAGATTTTGTGTTATGAAAAGAGATCCAAATTCTTTTCTCTGAATAGTGAGTACTGATGTAATCATGCTCTCTTTAAAAGAGTTTATTGCCACAGAAATTAAGAGTAGGAAGTTGCCACATCTGCAGGAAACTAAGTAGGTCCCAGAATAATGTAGATTCATACTATATTGATTTTTTGTTTGTTTGTTTTTGCATGGACAGGTACCAGGAAACGAACGCGGGTCTCCGGTATGACTGGCAAGAAGTCTGCCACCGCACCACCATTGCCCACCCTATACTGATATTTTTACTATTCCTCAACCATAACCTCTTGCACAGTTTTCATTAAGTTATTTGGAATGGCCTGATAACTTTTAAATCTTTTACTATTCTAATCTCTTATAATACACAAATCACTTTACTTTTAAAAAGGGATAAGCTAAAATATAACATTAGAAAATGAAAGTTAGATTTTGACTAGACAGTCTCTTACAAGTTACAAGGTCAGATTCCTAAATACTGTAAAAGGGAAAAGTATATTCAGGTAATGTTTCTTAAATGTTATGCATGTAAGCATGAAACAGAATTAATAAATTATCCATTACTTTTTAAAGCAATAGAGAGATTTGTGACTTCTAGTTATGGCCAGATGAGGAGACTGAAAAATCCATTCTCCAAAAAGCAACTGGAAAGCAGGACAAAATTGCCAAAAACAGTCATTTCAGCCCTCTGAAAATCTATCAATGGCTTAAGACAATCTGAAAAGTGGTTAGGCTTTAAAACGGCAGGACTTTGATTAAAAATAATGAGAATCTGCAGTACTCTAGCCGGGGACTGCTAATATTCCCATTTCAGTACGTGCAGAGGGTCTGCATAGGCAAGGCTAGTCATGAGGATCGGCAGCTTCTCTGTCATGGCTAAAGGGAGCTTACTCAAATTGGAGCAGTGGAGACACCCAATCACAGCAGCCTTTTTGGGAGAATAGATGAGCTCTGAGGTGGATGAACAGAGAGGGCCAATCGTATATAGCCTGAAAAATGGGTCATAGTTGGAGCCAGCATATTCTTCGCTGAGGGTATGTGGAGGTTGGAGAAGGTCAAAACCAGCCACCCGCTCCTGGCCAACCCTGGAGCTGTGCGCATGCATAGAGGAGACAAAAAGGTCTAATGGAAGGTTAAAGCTGGAACATACTTAAAAATGACCAGAACTTTGAATGAGCTCCCCTATCTACACAGAGATCCACTGGCAGAGGAAAGAAGCCTTACTGGCTCAGTAAGTAACCTCTGTCCAATCATTGCTTACCACTATGCAGACACAGGAAAACCCTTAAGGGACCACACTCTTAAGAAAGCACACTCAGAAATAAAAGCAGTTTCATGTATAAACACATACACATATAAAGTATACATTTATACATACATATACATGTATTAGATACTTATATGCATATATAATAAACATTTGTGTGTATGTGATGCATATATATATATATATATACTTTTTCTTTTTTCTTACTGAGCAAAGACATCAGTACCTGCAAATGACGGAGGAAAAAAACTGCAAAAATTTATTCCAGGCAAGTTACTAAATAAAAAACAAACAAAAACAGCAACAACCTTAAGTAAGTCAACAAAATAAATCAGAATCCAGACTTCCTACAATATATTATCTAAAATGTCATGTCCAGTTTCCATACAAAATTTATTAAACATGCAAAAAAAATGAGAACACATAACTCATATCAGTAAAGAAAGCAGTCAATAGAGCAGTGTCTTGGTGTCCCCAAATATTGGAGTTACAAAGACTACCAAGCAGCTATTTTAAATATATTCAAAGAACTAAACGAAACCATGTTAAAGAATTAAAAGAGGGCAAAGCAGTTACCTTCCACACAGCTTCTGTCCACTCAACTGTGAGAAGCGCCTTCTCCACAGGACATCAATGTAAGCTTGACTAAGAAAAACAATTTCTTCCTCCAAAGCCATGGCAGATCAGTCATACAGAAACATCACTTAGGCAAACAGTCTTCAGGACAGCCTACATGGGCTTGTGCAGTCTCAATAGGTCACCCCTCAACTTGCCCTTCAAGTTCTACCTCAGTTTGATAAGGCTATAAATTCAGCATTGGCGCAAAGGTTCAGGAACAGAGTCGATTTCAGGGGCTCTCTAAATATGCACAGATTCTGCAATCATGTTTGGACTTTCATATTGAATGATGTTGAATTCAGAGAGGTGACAGAGTTTATTAAAGTGGAAAAAGTGAAAACTGTAGCCTGTGATGGTAAAAATAAAAAAAAAACAAACTGGCTCTAATACTATAGAAAGAATAGAAAAAAAAGGCTTTTTCATGCCATCTTCTGTTTTTATTCATTGCTTTCTGAAAAGAAGCATAGAAGAGACTTTTTAAATTTATTCTAGCAATGTAGAAATGACTACACTGTGCTCTACTATCAGAGAATTCCATTAAGAAGAAGCTTATAACTCTAGTTTTTAAATTACCTGTATTATACAGCATGAAGAAATAATACTTTTTTTATGACAAATCAAAAGTTGTTGGCTTCCTGAGAACATTCTCTAATAAACTCATCTTAAAACTTAAAAAAAAGAATTAAAGGAAAGTATGATGACAATAAATCAACAAACAAAAATTCTCAGTAATGAGATATAAATTATAAAGAGCCAAATGCATTTTCTGGAGTTGAATAGCAACTGAAGTGAAAACCTCTCTAGAAGGGCTCAATAGGAAATTCGATATGGGAGAAGAAAGAATGAGTGAACTTGTATATTGAGCAATAGAATGTATCCAAACTGAAGAACAGAGAAACCTATGGGATAACTCCTATAAACAACAATAACATGTAATGTTCATTCCAGAAGGAGAGAAGAAAGAGACGGGAGCAGAAAAAATATTCTGAAAAAATGACACTTGAAAATTTACTAAGTTTGATTAAAAACCTTAATCTGCACATCTAAGAGGCTCAATGAACCTCAAGTAAACAATCATTCTGTCTGAAACTCTCTTCCCTGGCTTCCTGTGATGGTGTACTTTTACGGGTCTCCTCAAACGTCCTTGACTTTTCCTCTGGTGGGCTCTTAGCTTCATCAACCTTTGTGTGTGAATGTGTTTACAAGTCCTATGAAATCCTTATCTTTCTAACACACACACTCTTACTTAGAAGTGACATCCATTTTCATAGACCATCAGTAAAGAGCAATTCAGATCTCTATATTACAGCTTCTTTACTTCCAATGCCTGGCTAATTACCTCTTCTTAGATATTTCTCTGCAGAGTGGTGGTTCTTCTTTTGTTGTTCATATTTGTATAATAGAATCAGCACTAACAGTGGGCAACAGAAAACTACTCACTATGACATTTCCTTCTCTTCCAACTTTACTTAGTTGCCAAATTCTTCCAATTTCTATTAATGATTGTATTCTCTCTATTCATTCCCACTACAACTTCTTAGGATTTCATTACTTTCTCACATAGACTGATTCTAGAGCAACAACCAGTTTTCATGACTCTGTTCTCTCCTCTTTTTATTCCATTGTACACATAGTAGTCAGATTTATATTCCTAAAGCATAGCTCTGATCACTTCACTCCCTATTTTAAACAAAACAAAACAAAAAGATTCATTGGCTTCCCACAGCTCATAAAATAAAATCTGAATTTCTTAGCAGAATATTCCTTTCCAGAATGTATTTACCTTAACCAACGCCAAATTTGAGATGTGAAAAAAAAAGGAGACTTTTTCCAGTTCAACTGAAGTAATCCATGATGTTTTTAAAAAGAAAGAAAAGAAAATGGGGTGGAGAGGGGAAGGTTATTACTTTTGGGTGGGTATGTGTTCCCTTACCACTTGTAAATGTTCTAAGATTTAATATTATGTAAGCTCTTGGAAGTGTAGAGTGGCCACATCAACCATGGGAGATGAAAAGCCCAGAACATGTCGCCATGGAATGTGGTGAGCAGATGGACAGAACTGGGGTGGAGAAGAACCCTCCCTGCACTTTTTCAGCCGGTTACAGACAAGAAGACAAATTGATTCATCTCCTGAACAGGAGCACATTGCTACTAGTAAATGGATACAGATGGATAGAGTACTTCAATGTGAGGTGCATGTGACAAATAAATAGTAGAGCAAACATTTATATTTGGACCTGTCAAGGAGCTTGTAATTCTAGGTAGACATGGACAAGGATGTCCGGGCAAGCCCTCACAGGTCCAGAGACCCTTGATAATGGGACACTGGCGAATCTGGATTATCTGGCATGAAGTTGTTTTGTTTTTATGAACATGCTGCTACCTGTACACTGTTTTTTTCTGGAAAATGGAAAAAGTTTCTATCCCACTACAGTTTTGTGAATGGAATAAACTCACAGATTATGCAAATTAGGTCATGCCAAATTCGGCAGGTGCTGTTCGGGTGTGGTTCGACTTGTTTAGCTAAACCTGCCACTCCCACTATTTTTAGCTAAAGGTTGTCCTTGGTTCAGTCTACAAATTGTAATGAATTCTGAATATCTATGATCCAAATTAATGGTTTCATTATGAAAGGATGCATTTTAGTTAAAGATAAAGAAAGCCAAAAAAAAGAAATTTAATCGGAAACCCAAACAGAGATGTGAAGAATAACAAAGCTCTTGTTCCAGGAAAGAACTGATGAAGTTTATTCTCCATGTTGTTGTTGCTCTTGCCTAACAGACTCCAGGTAACTGCAAAATCTCTGCTATGGTTACTGAAGGAATAATCTTCATAATTATACCAAATTTCATAAGGTCCCCCCCACACTGCCAAGGTTTTGTTAAATGCAGGAGAAAAAAATCTAGCTAAAACAGCACACACTGAATTTATAGACAAAGTCCTCAAAGCTATTTCAAAATAACAAAAACAGGACATCTTTTTGGTGGGTGAAGGATGAGGCTCTTTTATTTCTGTGCCAGAGGTGGGAGGAAGCAGTAGGGTCTGCATCAGCGCTGGAGTGGGGAGTGTGTGGTGGAGGACAGAACTCTCCAGCTGAGGTAAGTCAGCTGCACCCCCAAAGGAGACCAGTCTTGTGTTTCTGGTGAAGGGGCCAATGTAAGTGGCACCCCCACCACTGCACCCTGGCAGTGATCTCTAATTGTGAATCAGAGACTTGTTGTCAGGAGGAAATGACATTCTGAAGCATGTAAAACCATTTTACAGTGATACATCTGAAGTGTCTGACATCATCAAAGCATACTTTTTTGTCTTATAATGAACCTCTGTATTGTTTGTCACTGTATGCCAGCAGCGCCTTGCACAATATCTGCACAAAGTAGGTTCCTGATGTATATTTTGATGGAATGACTGGTTTTGGACATCTACTTCATGCAGGCTCTAACATGCAGATATGTCCAAATATGTAGAGTTTTAAGAAGTTATAAACAAAAAGTTAAATAAAGCATGTTCTATCTTTCCACCTCGACAGGTATGCCTTAATAAACATCTGGAAGGGCCAGCTCAAATTTAGAGTTCTCAGTCTTCTGGGTCATCAGAGTCCTTCCAGAATGGGGGAAAGCCAGCTGGTGGCCAACTCATTTTCTCACGCACAAACATCCTGCACCATGAAGAATTTAACATGCATGTGGTAGATACATATCCCATCCATTCCCTACTATGCCACTTTGAAGTTATGTACCCCAG
Organism: Myrmecophaga tridactyla; assembly: GCA_004026745.1. Taxonomy (NCBI): domain Eukaryota; kingdom Metazoa; phylum Chordata; class Mammalia; order Pilosa; family Myrmecophagidae; genus Myrmecophaga; species Myrmecophaga tridactyla. The sequence continues at coordinate 4,043 of PVIY010048029.1, read as the reverse complement.
AAAAGCCATGCCCTTTTTCTTGATTGAATCTTGTGGGGGCAGCCACATTTCTTTTAATCCTCATTCAATCTTTCTATGAGGAAACTCTGATTGGATTATTTTGTGAGGTGTGACACACCCATTTGTGGATGGGACCTTTGATTAGATGGAGAAATGACTTTTCCCATTCATGGTGGGTCTTGATAGCTTACTGGAGTCCTTTAAAAGAGGAAACATCTTGGAGAAACTTCAGAAGCGAAAGAGCCAACATGAGACCCAGATGTTTGGAGATGCAGAAAGTAAATGCCCCTGGGGAAGCTGTTTGAAACCAGAAGCCAAAGACCCCAGCACATACCAGCCATGTGCCTTCCCAGCACACATAGGTGTTCTGGACACATCAGCCTTTCTTGAGCCAAGGAATCTTTCTCTGGATACCTTAGTTTGTACATTTTTATGGCCTTAGAACTGTAAACTAGCAACTTAATAAATTTCCCTTTATAAAAGCCATTCCATTTCTGGTATGTTGCATTCCAACAGCATTAGCAAATAAAAACAACTGCTGAGCCCCTGCCTCCAACCAGCTCCCTGGTGGCCCTACCTTGGGTCTAGAGGTGCACACACTGAAGGCCCATTTCACCCTTGGAAAGATAGACCTGGAGAAGTGGCCTGCACAGGTCCTGAAATGAAGTTGGGACTTTTTGTGCAAGGTTATCCAAGCATGGTCTAGGAGAGCATGGGTTGCAAGTGAACACAGACTATTGGCCTCTTGGATTCCTTATAAAGGAGAGGACTGGATGAAGGAAAGATTGGGCCCTCTAAAACATGGTCCTTTCTTGCCTGCACTAAAGGTGGGTTGCAGTGACATGTACCTGTAATTTAGTGGTCTCCAAAATTAAAAGAAACATTGTGTTATAAATTATTATTTCGAATTTTTTTGCTCTTTTTTGATAGGAGACAATGCGATTCCAGGAGCCAAAAGACATGCATTTTAGTACCAGTTCCCTAGTCACTATCACAATAATCTGGCTCTTAAAATCAATCTCAGCTTCAGATTCCTCATAGCACCAAATGAGATAATGTATATATTAATATAAAGTGCTATTATATAGCTAATAATTGTCAGAATTGGAACAAGAATATAAGTTTACTAATCCTAATTTAATAATTTTGCTATCCCATTCTTTTCTACTAAAATCTTCTATATTTCCCACACATTGGTTTTGGCACTGCTTTCTAGGACAACTCTGTACAAGATATTTTCCTGCATGAGCAAAAAACCTTCTAACTTCACCATCCAAACCTCTTAAGCAAATTCATCTTAGTTCTTTCAACCAGAGCTTGTCCACCTCCATTCTTATTTAACAATTACAATATGCATTTTGGTAGGACAGAGGTAGGGTACCCAGTTCCAAGAAGAAGGAAGAAAGCATAATCAAGTAGTGTGATTCTATGTATTTTCTGGACCCCTTATTAAATTATATCCATAAAATATCCATGGTTGTTTTAGGTAAGAGTCTACCAATTGGTGTTTGCTTATAGAATGTAGGAAAAGCACAGGGTGTTATATAAGAAGATTTTAGCAATGTATAATTTATTCAGGAGGTAACACTTGCAAGAATTAAAAGTATTTATTAAAAGAGGTAAATAGGAAATAAAAACTCCAGATATTTTGCCAAAATCATTTTTCATACTGTGCACAATATCTTATTCATTATTCCCCCAACAAATACCTTAAAATCATTATTTAATATAAAAAGTACTTTTAATTTTTTAACTTTCAACTATATTCTGAAATGTCAGTAATATAATATTCTGACCCTACGTAGATTTGAATTTGGGCATATATTTTAATTACTCCAGGTTTGAATCTCTAGACTTTCAGCTACTAATTGTGTGACCCTAGTCATTGAGTCATTTTAAGCCTCAGTATGCCCACTTTCAAAATGGGAATAATAATAACATCCTTGAAAGGTTGCTCTGAGGACTAAATGAAATGATGTGAAGAAGGCAACTGGGACATTATGTTACTTTTTAGGAACTATCATTGCCAGAAGGTGTTCTTCTTTAGTATTCCAGGGAATAGAGTTAAAGAGAAATAATGAGGGAAAGTTTTAGGTAGGTAAATTTCGGGAGCATACAATGATTTACCTTTCACTCCTCCCATAATAATTTATGACTAAGATATGTAAATTCCATTCCCAGCCATACCAATAATCTATTGTGTTGTTTTTATTGAAAATAATTTTACCAATAACTAAATTGATGAAGTATTGTTACTTATAGTTGGATATGTTTAAAAAGAATAACAATAGCTAACATTTATTGCACTTATGATAGGCCAGGCAGTGTTCTAGGTGCTTTATGTATTTATACCCTTATTCCTCACCTTCCTGTTATAATCTCCGTTTTCCAAATAAAGAAACTAAGGCAGTGAGGGAATAAGTAGTTTGGCCAAAGTTACATAGTAAATGCCCATAGGAGCAAGGATTTGAAACCAAGCAGTCTGACCACACAGCCCATGATCTTAATGGCCACTCTTATTTCAAGCCCTTACAGCTGCCTCCGTGATCTTGTTTCAGGGAGGGTGCTGCCTAGGGTTATATGTTGGTAGATTTTCTGTTTCACTGTTTTTTGGAAAAGTTGTGGGTTACAAAATAATCATGCTTAAAACGCAGGTTTCCCATATACCATGCTATTATTAACACTTTGCACTGGTATGGAACATTTGTTACAATCAATGAAAGTATAGCTTTACAAATGTACTATTTTACTATAGTCCATGCTTTAATTTAGGATTCAGTTGTGCAGTTCCATGGATTTTAAAAGTATTTTATTCTAATCCCATATGTATAAGCTAAAGTCACCCCTTTTAACCACATTCAAATTTATAATTCATTGCTGTTAATTACATGCACAACATGTGCTTCCATCATCACCATCCATTACCATAACTTTCTCATTATCTCACATAGAAACTGTGCCTTGAAGCTTTAAAACTCCCCATTCCCTACTTCTTCTGAATCTCCAGCTTTCATCTGCCATTAAGATTCTGTGCAATTATCAGTGATGCCAATGTTTTTCAATTTATCTGGACTACTTCTGCAATTAGATCATTTCATATTCAAAAGAATGAATAATGAGATCACTGTAAAGTTTAAGAACAAATCCTGCATAAAGCAACTTTTCCTATTTATAAGTTTTCCTCATATATATGAGGTACTGTGGCATTGGGGTGAGAATCTAGGGGTTCCACGATGTTTAGACTGGTGTACCAGCTCTATCATTTTCCTACTCCAAGTTGCAAGATTGAGGATAAAATTTCATCCATTCATTCAACAGACATTTGTGTGATATGCTGAGGATACAAAGAAACAAAGATAGCTTGACCTCAAGATTAGAATAGTGGGAGACAAATGTGTTCATTGATTAGTATATTAATGTTCACCAAGTAAAATAAATTGTATTAAAATAAAGCAGTTCAGATAGAGAACAACATAGTACAGAGTTGAGCTTCTTTCACAGATAACAATATTTTTTGAACTGCATTGTCTTATCTCTGAGTAAGGAGCAGAGGACATCAAATAGTGTAAATAGAGTGGTATTTATAAATTTGGGGCAACAAAAAAAGGAAAGCACTTGTTCTGGTTTGCTAGCTGCTGGAATGCAATATACCAGAAATGGAATAGCTTTTAAAAAGGGGAATTTAATGAGTTGCTAGTTTACAGTTCTAAGGCCAAGAAAATGTCCCAATTAAAACAAGTCAATAAAGAAATGCCCAATCAAAGGCATCCAGGGAAAGATACCTTGGTTCAAGAAGGCCGATGAAGTTCAGGGTTTCTCTCTCAAGTGAGAAGGCACATGGCAAACAGTCAGGGCTTCTCTCTCAGCTGGAAGGGCACGTGGGAACACGGCATCATCTGCTAGCTTTCTCTCCTGGCTTCCTATTTCATGAAGCTCCCCGGGAGGCATCTTCCTTCTTCATCTCTCAAAGGTCGCTGGCCGGTGTACTCTCTGCTTTGTAGTGTTGCTCTCTCTGAATCTCTCTCTCCAAAATGTTTCCTCTT
>PVIY010048028.1:0-17514 GCA_004026745.1 Myrmecophaga tridactyla | reverse complement strand
TATCATGGCTGAGAGAGTTCAAGTAGAGTCAAGAGGCTATTCTGAAGGCTACTCTTACGTAAGCTTTGGTTAGATATTAAATCATGGTTTGCCAAACCTCAGCCAAAACCATTCCTGCCAACTCTAAAGAACCCCTAGGGCCCTATCTGAGATTCTACAAAGGTTCCATGTACTATGATTACTTTCCAGAAACCTACAAACTCCAGACGGTTCTTAGGCCAGGTAAGTCCTGAAACCCAGAGGGGTCAGCCTCTCCAGAACATCAATCCCTATCCCAAATTATCAACAGCCCTTTTCAACATGAAAAAGTTAGAATAGGCATAGCACAAATACCCCTGAAGATTGGGAGAGAGATCAAAGGAAAAGGTGGAATGATAACAGATAAGATGGGACTTACCAAATGAGAATGAGTACTGAATCATTATATTGATATTTTAGTCTGCAGTGTCTTGAAGCAGGTAGAAGGAAAAACCTAAAATTGTGGAACTGTAACCCTACCAAACTCTGAAATCTATTATGTAACTAAGGTACTGTAGTATACTTTGAAATATATTGCTTTATATATGTGTGTGTGTGTGTGTGTGTTATTTTTTTACAATTTAAAAAAAAAAGCATAGCTTCAAAAGGAGGTGACTTGTGGATGGGCCCTCCTTCCTGGCATGAGGCTGCCACAGCTGCCCAGGATGACACTGATAATGACAGCAGAAGAGAGGCAGAGCCCAGAGCACCTCCAGGCTTGCTTATCCCAGCACTGACACTTCTCTCTATGCCTTTCCTCTCCCCTCACCCAGATATGTGCCAGGAGTGGTAAAGGATTCTTCATCAAGCACTCTGGAGAAGTGTATCAGAGAACAGTCAATAGATTCACTCTTGATTTTTCTTGTATTTAAGAAGCAAGGCTCTTTCTCCACATTGACATATTCTCTCTACACTAAAAGCTTCTAAAACAGGAACCATATTGTTTTAGACTTCTGTTTGGAGAGCTGCTTATGAAACTATCCTTCATTACTAAAATGAAAAACGTGTCCTCATGGCAGCACGGATGGCAATTACCCTAATGAAACTCCTTCAGTATAAATTGGGGAGCCATTAGGATGATAAATGTGGGCATTTTATTTTGTAAAGCTTTAAAAAAAAATAAGCAGATGGGGTGGGAGAAGGATTATTCACAAAAAATAAAAATAAAAGAGGAAAGGAAAAAAACCTCAAAGGCCACATGTTCTTCCAACATCTGAGAAGAGGAAATAAGGGTGGGCATTATTGGTGAGGCACCGAGATGAGGAAATTCACAGCTCAAAGCCTAGTCTTCTCCAGAAGCAGGAAGAAGAGTCACCTGCTAGGTTACCGGTCTGCAAAGAATGGAAAGAGTAGCTCAGCAATAAGGGCTGCAAGGAGAGTGTGGAAAGTCTGACTTAGCCTATCTGGAAATGAGTGTGGGACGTTAACAAAGGCAGGGAAAAGCATGCCAGGGGTTGCTCAGGACAAGGTGAGGACAAAGCCACGTGACCTGGTGCATTCGGGAAATCTCCCTGACGTGCATCACTGAGCAGTCCTGGCTACAGAAAGGGAAAACGCAGATGGCCATCTGGTCCAGGGTTGGGAGCATGGGGAAATGGCATCTGAGATCCAAGGAGGCTAGAGGAAGAATGACTGAAACGTTTATGTGATACACAATGGAGTCCAGGTGAGCCAGTAAGGAAGGGTAAGCCTGGAAGGGGGTAATGGCATGATTAGAAGCAAAGAAAAATCTCAGGGGCTGGAGGTCTCAGCAAGTTTAAAGGGAATAGCGGAAGGAAAGCAGGAATGGACAAGGTTGTGGTCTGAATGGCAGAACGGTGTTTGTGACTTGGAGGCTGAATGAGCAACGAGGACCAAGTGGGGAGGATGGGGCTTCAAAAGGCTGTGGCTCCAGTGAAGGGTGTGTAAGTCTGAAATTAGACTGCTAGACGGGTCATCCACCAAGACCTTCAAGGCACTCGAGACAGCAGGAAATGGGACGAGAGGAAACCAAGAAATCTGTCCTTGGGGGGCAGCGGGGGCAAAGGGACAGCCAGTAAGCAAGAGCTCTGACAGAAAGTAGATGCTGACATAACTGGTTTTAAAGATTTTGAAAGGAGGAGTTTTCGCATGAGGGTGGAAGAGAAAACGTCGTTAAAAATGCATGGGTAGAAGGTCAATTCCCGTATATCTGGGTCTGAAACCCCCAAGCTGCTGAAAATGAGAACTGCCTTTGATCATGAAAGTGACAGGAAAAGCTGAGTTCTAGAGACACAAATTCCTCCTGAGGTATGGAGAGCCCAGGAATAAGAGGAAGTTTATTTAGAGTACAGGAAGGTTTGGGTTCCAAAGGGCTCAAGGTCAGGAGAAAGGTTAGCAGTGAAAGAAAAGGGGAAGGAGAAAAAGAGTCATGAGGTGGTGACAAGGAGCAAGATGACAGTGTGCATGCAAGCAACGTGAGATCGAGACAATGTGGAGGACAAGTGGTGTTCCGGCACTGGCATCCACACACATCCATCAGGAGGCAGAGGCACAGAGCCCAGGTCCATGGACGGAGAGGCATGATGGAACCCAGCCCACACAAGGCCTGGGCTCTCGGAGGAGGGAGCTGGCTCCATAAACGCTGACCTTATACAGACCACAGAAGCATGAGAGATGACAGAGTAGCGTCCAGAACACAAAAAAACTTCAGCAAATAGTTAAGAAACAGATAACCAAAATGGGTAACGGACATGAACAAGTCATTCACAGAAAATGACATCGTAAAACTAAAAAGGTACAAACATATGAAAAAGAGTCTTAACCTTATGGATAATCAGATAACTATAAATAAAAACATAACACTTTTCCCCAAAAAGAGGAGGTAAAATTTTAAAGTCTAATAATGAAGTGTCGATGAGGGAGAGAAAACAGAGCCCTGAGGCCACACAGGTACAACTATACAGTCTCATGACCAGTGGGCAGAATCTTCTAAAGCTAGAAATGTTCATACCCTACTCTACTTTTCCAATAGTCCACTTCTAATGGTAACCCTAGAGGAACCCTCACACCAGTGAGCAAGAAGATATTTGCCAAGGATTTCACCGCAGCATATTTTTAGAGTAAAAACTGAAAACAACCTAAACATCCACCAGTCAGGAAATGAATAACTCCAATGTTACACCTTCTTCGACATAAAATAGTTAAGAGGAATTAACTAGATGCATAACAATTCACTTGAAAATACACCCACGGAACAAGAGGTTGAGAGAGTTGAAGATGTTATCCACTTCACCCGACGTGCAGACCGTGCCGAAGCTGCCGCTGCTATGGATGAGCAGGGAGGTCTGGTGTGCCAGATGAAGCCGGCCGAGCAGGCTGAGCAGTATGACGAAACGGTGGGGTCCATGAAGAAAGCAGCAGGATGAATGTGGATTTGACAGCTGAAGAAAGAAACCTCTTATCTGTTGCATATAAAAATATGATAGGAGCCAGACGAGCCTCCTGGAGGATAATCAGTAGTATTGAACAGAAAGATGAAAACAAGAGAGGAGAGAAGAAGACAAACTAAAAATGATTCGGGAATATTGGCAAATGGTTAAGACTAAAGTTAAACTGTTGTGACATACTGGATGTACTGGACAAACACCTCATTCCAGCAGCTAGCACTGGCGAGTCTAAGACTTTCTATTATAAAATGAAAGGGGACTACCACTGGCATCCGGATGAATTTGCCACAAGAAATGACAGGCAGGAGCCTGCAGAGAACAGCCTAATGGCTTATAAAGCTGCTAGTGATATTGCAATGACAGAACTTCTACCAAGGAATCCCATTCCCTTAGGTCTTGCTCTCAATTTTTCTATATTCCACTATGAAATTCTTAATTCCCCTGACCGTGCCTGCAGGTTGGCAAAAGCATCTTTTGATGATGGAATTGCAGAACTGGAAAGCCTTAATGAAGAAACCTCTAGGGAGTCTACATTTACCATGCAGTCGCTACGTGATAATCTGACACTAAGGACTTGAGACACACAGGGTGACGGTGAAGAGCAGAATAAAGAAGTGCTGCAAGATGCGGAAGATGAAAATCAGTGAGACATAAAAGACAAACCATCTCTGACCACCCCAATCCTCCTCATTCCCACCCCTTGGAAATTCCCCAATGTCACTGAAAACCACCAAATTTGACTTTTACATTTAGTCTCAGAATTTAGGTTCCACTCTGGTTTTTTGTTTTTGTTTTTTTGGGAGTTTTGTTGTTGTTTTAAAAAAAAAAGTTTTCAAAAGTTCTTAAAGGCAAGAGTGAATTTCTCTGGATATTATTGTTCCTAGCTTTTAGGGTCCTTAAGACACATCAGGACTGCAGAGGCTTTTTCAGCATTACTGTGTTCTCTACATGCCAAATGTGGCAAGATCACCATTAGAAACGGGAATTACATTTGAAAGGCAATAGACTCCTAGGTGATGTGAGCATCTAAGAGAGATTAATTACACTGTAGAGGTATGTGTGGGTGGTTACATTTTTCCTTTTTCTAAATGCTTAAGTCAAATTTTATAGCAATGTTTGAAATTACTTTGGTGATAGTTTGATGGGTTAAGGTTGTTTGTGGAACTTACAATGGATTTTCCAGTAAAACGTGTTTCAAATGCTGTTGAAATATTGCCGAAAAGTATGGTGCTGGTAACAGTTCAACAATCCGTGGCTGCTCATTCTTGCCTACTTTATTTTCCCTCTAAAGCAGGTTAGCATCAAAGGCGGTATGGAAAAACATGCATGAGTGCTTAGTTGTCTCTTTTCCTTCCCTGTCTCCCCTCCCCTCCCTCACCCCCTTTTCACTCGCTCAACCTCTTCTGTTCCATATGTGCAACGTGAAGCTAATTTGTACTACTGTATATCTGACTGGAGTCACAGATACAGAATATGTATTGTTCTTACTATAATACAGCAGGGAACTAATATTAAACTTAAAGAAAATAAAAAATAATAAAAATATATTCAAAATGACACTACATATACATATATTACTCACTCAGGCATATTTATTAGTAAAAGTATCCAAAGCAAACTATTTCCAGATAAGGTGGGGTGAGCACACTTGCCCCACCACTCACTTCCACTGAATACAGCTACTTGAGGACCCTGAAAAATGAAGTTACACTAAACTAGCATCAGGTTTACCACTTTTTCCATCTGTACCCAAGGCAGAAGTGGGCACTGGCACAACAGAGCACCAGAAGTCCAGTAATAGGAAAGCGGTGCCCCACTGTGCCAGTTTCAAGTTATTATTAACCCCAGGAAAGCCATATCCTTTATTCCTCATTCAATATGTATGGGTAGGATCTTTTTTATTGTTTCCATGGAGATGTGACCCATCCAATTGTGGGTGGTTAACTTTTGATTAGATGGTTTCCATGGAGATGTGTCTCCACCCATTCCAGGTGGGGTTGCTTACTGGAGCCTTTTAAGAGGGAACTATCTTGGAAAAACCTTTACTGCCAACAAAGTCCACACAGCTGGAGATCTTTGGAGTGGAGAAAGAAAATGCCCCAGGGAAGTTGCTGGAGAAGCCTGGACAGAAAGCTAGCAGACTCCATGCACCTTTCCAGCTGAGAGAGAAACCCCAAAAATCATTGGCCTTCTTTAACCAAGGTATCTATCTCTGGATGCCTTAGTTTGGAAATTTTTATAGCCTTGCCTTAATTTGGACATAAATTAAGAACTGTAAATTTGCAACTTAAATTCCCCTTTTGAAAAGCCATTCCATTTCTGGTATATTGCAATCTGGCAGCTTTTACAAGCAAAAATATCCAGGTACAACAGCAGTGGCAACAGCACCCCTAGGAGGCTCTATGGACTTAGAGGGGCTGTGATCTTGTGAAGTGCAACTGCTTGGACCCAGGCAAGCACAGCCCAAAAGTGTACATGCAGCATTCCAGATGAAGGGCTGAAAACAGGATGTCTAGGGAACCAGAATGTTCCAAGGACATTGTGAAGAGTAAAGAGTTCAGGAACGAGACCCCAAAAGTTGTTAATAAACTCCCGCCTCACCTCAAGGTGTGCATGCTTGGGTCTGATCTTAAGTCACAATCCAAAAGCTCTGGGAACCGCAAAAGGACATAACTACCATACAGGTCTCAGACCAGCCTCTGGGGCACATGTAAGGGCTATACCTGAATAGCAAAGTCTTTCTGAAAATAGGCTGACGTTGATACTGCAAACAGAGAGGGCTGGGAAGAGCTTGCCACCTGAATCCAACCAGGCAGACTCCCTGCTTGTTTTAGTTTGCTAATGTTGCTGGAATGCAATATACCAAAACTGGAATGGCTTTTATAAAGGGGACATATTAAGTTGCAAGTTTACAGTTTTAGGGTCTTAAAAATGTCCAAAGTAAGGAATCCAGAGAAAGATACCTTGACTCCAAAGAAAGGATGATGTCTATCACATAGGAAGGCATGTGGCTGGTGTCTGCTGGTCCCTGCTGGTCCTCTTCCCCAGTTCCGTTACTTTCAGCTCCTGATTCCAGTGGCTTCCTCTCTAAGCATCTGTGGGTCTTCACTTAGTTTCTCCAGGGCAAAACTCTGGGTTCTGGCTTGCTTAGAATCTCATAGGAAGGCACATGGCAACATCTGCTGGGTTCTGTATCTCCAAATGTTCATGTCTAAGCATCTGCTCTCTCTGTTGGCACTTCAAACATCTTCAATTGCCTGCGTCTGAGCCAGTTCTGGGAGCAACTGTACTTTTCCAAAATATCTCCTTTTTTAAAGGACTCCAGTAACTAATCAAAACTCACCTTAAATGGGCAGGGTCACATCCACACCTAATCAAAAGGTCACATCCATAACTGGGTATACCACATCTCCATGGAAATAATCTAAGCAAAGGGTCACACCCACAGTTGGGTATGTCACATCTTCATGGAAACAATCTAATCAAAGTTTCCACCCATAATAGGTATGCCCCCACAAGACTGGATTAGGAAAAAAATATGGCTTTTCTGGGGTACATAACAGTTTCAAACTAGCACAATGCTAAAACAAAAATATCAACATTTTCCAGAGGATTTAAACTCATAACCCAATATTCAAAATGTCTGGGATTCAATTCAAAATTATCAGTATATAAAAGAAAGAAAACCTCAATTCACATGGGAAAAGACAACCAAGAGATGCTCAATGGTCACTCTTCTATATAGCTATGTCAGATATTATTGTAGGAACTGCTGTCACTGAACTTGGATCCCTAAACATGATGGGGATGATCAAATCCTGGGATGGCAGAAGCCAAAGTGGCAGCACTTGATCACAAAAGACAAGGTGGGTATGGCTACCAAAATAGACAGCAGAAACAAAGACAGACTCAGAGTAGTTTGACTCGAGACCAATGATGTTGATTAGCAAATCATGGGGTACACAGAAGTAATACAAATGGGCATTCCACTAAACTCTTACTTGACCTCTATAAGGAGATGAGTTCTAGGTCAAGTGAACTATAGTTTAACTTGAGTCACAAAAGTCACATAACTCCTCAATCAGTTCCCAGACTTCAGATAGTTTATAGACTCAGAACCCCTTGAACAAAAGGAAGATGGGTTCCCTTTGCTCCCCACCTTCTCCAGGGGGACCCACCACTTTTTACCAGGGTGACTGAACACTGGGCAAAAGGAACTAATCAGACATTTCTGGGATTATTAGACACTGTCTTGGAACTGATACTCTTTCAGGAAACCCAAAATGTCAATGTGGTTCACCAGTCAGAGTAGGGGCTTATGGAGGTGAGGTGATCGATGGAGTTGTAGCTCAGGGCCATCTCACAGGAGGTCCAGTGGGTCCCCAATCCCATTCTGTAGTTATTTCCCCAGTTCAAGAATACATAATTGGAATAAACCTACCCAGCAACTGGCAGAATCTCCACACTGATTTCCTGAATTGTGGAGTGATGATTATTAAGGTAGGAAAGGCCAAGAGGAAGCCATAGGAGCGGAAGCTATGTAGGTACCTCTACCTAGCAAAATAGTAAATCGGAAGTAATACTGGATTCCTGGAGGGATTAGAGAGATCAGTAATACTCTTAAGGACTTGAACAATGCAGAGGTGGTAATTCCAACATCCCCGTTCAACTCTCCAATTTGGCCTGTGCAAAAAACAGATGGGACTTAGAGGAAGACAGTGGATTATCATAAACTTAACCAGGTGGTGGCTCCAATTGCAGCTACTGTTCCAGATGTGATTTCACTGCTTGAGCAAATCACTACATCCCCTGGTACCTAATATGTAGCTATTTATCTGGCAAATATTTCTATTTCCATAGCTGTTAATAAGGGCAACTAAAACAGTTTGTTTCAGCTGGCAAGGCCAGCAGTATACCTTCACCATCCCACTTCAAGGGTATATCTATATCAACTCTCCAGTCTTATATCATAATCTTGTCCACAAGGACCTTGATCATCTTTCCCTCACCAAGACATCTCACTGGTTCATCTTATTGATGATATTATACTGATTGGATCTAGCAAGCAAGAAGTTCCTACTTCTTGCTACTCTAGATTTATTGGTAAGGTAATTGCATTTCAGAGGATAGGAAATAAATCCAACAAAAATATAGGGGACTTCCAACTCAGTGAAATTTCTAAGTGTCCAGTGGTGTGGGCATGTCAAAATATCCCTTTTAAGGTAAACGATAAGGTGTTGCATTTGGCCCTTTCTACAAGCAAAAAAAAAGGGGGGGCCAAGGCCTAGTTGACCTCTTTGGATACTGGAGGCAACACATTCCTCATTTGGGTGTGCTACTCTGGCCCACTGGATGAGTGACCCAAACAGCTGTTAGTTTTGAGTGGGGACTGGAACAAGAGGAGGTTTCTTCAAATAGCTGTGCAAGTCTTATGCCATACAATCCAGAAGAAACAATGGTGCTCAAAGTTTCATTGCAAAGAGAAATGCTTTTTGGAGCCTTTGGCAGGCCTCTATGGGAGAATCACAATGTAAGCCCTTGGGATTTTAGAGCAGAGTCCTGCTATCCTCTCCTTTTTGAGAAATAGTTTTTGGCCTTGTACTGAGCCTTACTTAACCATGGGCCACCAAGTTACCATGAGACCTGAGTTTCCTATCATGAACTGGGTGTTGTCTGACCCACCAAGCCATAAGTTGGGCATGTATACCAGCACTCCATCATAAAATGCAAATGGTATATACAGAGAGTGGGCTCAAGTAGGATCTGAAGGCACAAGTAAGTTATCTGAGGAAGTGGCCCAAATGCCCATGGCTCCCACTACTGCCACATTCCCTTGTCTTTCTCAGACCAGAGCTATGGTCTCTTGGGGAGCTCCCTACAATCAGTTGATTTAGGAAGAGAAAACAGGCCAGTTTATAGGCAGTTCTGCACATTATGCAGGTACCACCTGAAAGTGGACAGCTGCAGCACTATGCCCCTTTCTGGGACATCCCTGAAGGACAGTGAAGGGAAATCATTCTGGTGGGCAGAACTTCAAGCAGTATACCTGGTTATTCATTTTTCTTGGAAGGAGAACTGACAGGAGGTGTCTTTGTACACCGATTCATGGGCTGCTGCTAATGGCTTGGCTGAATGGTAAGGGACTTAGAAGGAACATGATTGGAAAATTGGAGACAAAGAGGTCTGGGAAGAGGTATGTGGATAGACTGCTCTGAGTGGGCAAAAAACATGAAGATATTTGTGTCCCATGTGAATGCTCACTAGAGGGTGATTTCAGCAGAGGAAGGTTTTAATAATCAAGTGGATAAGATGACTGGTTCAGAGGATACCAGTCAGCCTCTTTCCCCAGCCACTCCCATCATTGCCCAAAGGGCTCATGAACAAAGTGGGCACAGTGGTAGGGATGGAAGTTATGCATGGGCTCAGCAACATGGACTTCCACTCAGTAAGGCCAACCTGGCTAATTGCCCAATCTGCCAGTAGGAGAGACCCATACTTAGTCTCTGATATGGCACCATTCCCCGAAGTAATCAGCCTGCTACCTGGTGAAAGGCTGATTACACTGGACCACTTCCAACATGAAAGGGGTAGTGTTATGGTCTTATTGGAATAGAGACATACTTTGATACAGGTTTGCCTTCCCTTCATGCAATACTTCTATCAAAACTACCATCCATGGACTTACAGAATGCCTTATCCATATACTCCACACAGCATTGCTTCTGATCAAGGAACCCACTTCATGGTAAGTGAAGCGTAGAAACTTCAGGAATGAAGGTTTTGGTCACCACACCAGGCAAAGAGCAATGACCAGTTGAGATGCTTTTTTTTGGGGGGGGGGGGGGTAAAGAGAACATGGACTCGGTAGTGGAAGAAAGTAGTAATAAATACAAGCTATGGCCACATGACCTATTACAAAAGTAAGGATGGTAATAACTGAGTATTATTCCTTATTTTGTTATGACATGTTTTGTTTACTTATATACATAAAGCAAATATTTTGTTTCTATTCCCTATCTTATCCCCTTACAATAAAATATAAGTTGTATTTGCTTTGTATCATAGTATATAAGTTACAGGATATCATGTTTAAGAGTGAATATTATCCAAGGACTCACATCGTCTTCTGAGAAAAGCTTAGTGCCATTTCTAGCTAGATGTAGGACAGCTGAATTATGTTAGTCAAAAGTATGACTGTTATTGCTTTTATTTAGAGATTAAGCATGGTTTAAATGGATGTGTTAAAGGCTGACAAGGGATGGACTGTGATGGTTAAGTTCCTTATCAATTTAGCTAAGTTATGATCGTGTCAAGTTGTTTGGTCAAGCAAGTAAATACAGCCAAATACCTGTGAGGGTATTTCACAGATTGAAATGACCAGCTGATTGCATCTATGGCTGATGACATCTACAATCAACAAAGGAGGAGGCCTTCAGCAATGGGAGAAGCCTCATCCAATTAGCTGAAGACCTTAAAAGGAGAACTGATTATATCAGTAGTCAGAAAGAAGAATTTCCATCTCTACCTCAGCCAGCCAGCTTCTCCTGGGGGAATCTATCCAATCTTACAGCCTGCCTTATGACATTTGGACTTGCCAATTCCCACAGTCATGAGAGCCAATTCCTATAATAAATTTCTTAATATTTATATACACACATTTACATACACACAAACACACATACATACAGTTGGTTTTATTTCTCTGGAGAACCCTGGCTAATAGACAAACCCAAGCATATTAATAATTATAGTAAATGTAAACAGTCTAAATACACCTGTTCTAGTTTGCTAGCTGCCGGAATGCAATATACCAGAAACGGAATGGCTTTTAACAAGGGGAATTTAATGAGTTGCTAGTTTACAATTCTAAGGCCAAGAAAATGTCCCAATTACAACAAGTCTATAGAAATGTCCAATCAAAGGCATCAAGGGAAAGATACCTTGGTTCGAGAAGGCCAATGAAGTTCAGGGTTTCTCTCTCATCTGGAAAGGCACATGGCGAACACAGTCAGGGCTTCTCTGTCGGCTGGAAGGGCACATGGTGAACACGGCATCATCTACTAGTTTTCTCTCCTGGCTTCCTGTTTCATGAAGCTCCCCGGGAGGCATTTTCCTTCTTCATCTCCAAAGGTTGCTGGCTCGTGGACTCTCTGCATCTCATGGCTACATCGTTCTGCTCTCTCTGAATCTCTTTCTCCAAAATGTTTCCTCTTTTATAGGACTTGAGAAACTAATCAAGACCCACTCAAATGGGTGGAGACATGTCATCCCCTAATCCAGTTTAACAACCATTCTTAACTAAATCACATCAACCAGGGAGATAATCCCATTAGTTTCAAACATACAGCATTGAGTAGAGATTATTTTACCTTTATGAAATGGGATTTATATTAAAACATGGCTTTTCTTAGGGGGCATACTTCCTTTCAAACCAGCACAACACCAAATAAAAGTCAGAGCTTAGCAGCATGAATCTAAAAAAATATAACCCTATAATACGCTGTCTACAAGAAACTCACTTCATATATAATGACAGATGTAGGTTAAAAGTAAAGAGATGGAAAAGGATATACCATACAAATATTAATCCAAACAAAACTGGAGCGGGCATCCTCTCCAGAACAACAGCTACATCCAGTTCCCTACCCCCATATTAGTGACAGCCTCTTTGAACATGAAAAAGTTAGAATGGCCATAGCTCAAATACCCCTAAAGAATAGGAGAAAGATCAAAAGTGATGGTAGAGTTATACAGAGAAGGTAGGGTTTAACAAACAAGTATGACTGTTGAACTAATATACCAATATTTCTTTTAATCTCCAGTATCTTAGTGCAGCTAGAAATAAAAACCTAAAATTGTGGAATTGTAACCCATACCAAAGTCTGAAACCTGTTCTACAACTAACTGTCATGATGTGCTTTGAAATTTATTGTATATATGTTATTTGTCACAAAAAAGAAAAAAAAGTCACTTGGGATGATAAAAAAAAATATGTATTCCTCCTAGCCTCCAATGTCCTGGAGCAGCTAGAAGGAAAAATCTGAGATGATGGCATGAAGCCCACAACAAATTCTAGGATTGGTCCTGTAACTCCTTGTTGAAGGGTGCTTTGAAAACTACTGTTTTTCTTTCTTTACTTTGTATATTTGTTCTATTATATTAAAAAGTTAAAGAAAGAAAACTGGAATGATTATATTCCTATCAGACTTCAAAACAAAGAATATTACACAGGATAAAGAGGGAAATTTCATAATGGTAAAGAGGTCAACTCAACAAGACCATCACAATCCTAAATGTGCATACCTCATCAAGTAAAAACTGATAGGACTCAAAGAAGATGCAGAAAAGCCACAATTATACTTGGAGGTTTTGACATGTCTCTCTCAGTAATTACCAGAATAAACAGAAAATTAGCAAGAGTATAGAAGAACTAAAAAATAGTACAAACCAACTTGACCTAATTGACATTTATAGAACACACAACTCAGCAACAAGATAATACACGTCTTCCCAGTGCACATGGAACATTCACCAAGATAAGCCATGTTCTGGGCCAAATCTCAACAAATTTAAAATAATTCAAAGCATATTCTGTGATCATGATGAAATTAAATTAGAAATCAATAAAAGAAAGACATCTGAAAAATGACAAGTATTTGGAAATCAAACAATATACTTCCAATTAATTCATGAGTCTAAAAGAGAATCCAGAGAAAAATTACAAATATTCCTAACTGAATTTATCAAAAATTGTAGGATTCAGCTAAAGCAGTACTCAGAGAAAAACTACAGCATTTCATTTTAATACATAATAAAAGTTGTTTCAAATCAATGACATTAGCTTTCACTTCTAGAAATAATTAAGAAAGGAGTAAATTAAAGTTAAAGAGAGCAGAAGAAAGATGATAAAGATTAGGACAGAAATCAATGAAAACATAAAAACAACAGGAAAAAACCTATAAAGCCAAAACCTGGTTCCTTAAAAAAATAAACAAAATTAATAAACTTCCAGCAAGACTGAAAGAGAAAAAGGAGAAAAGACACAAATTACAAGTTATCAGGAATGAAGGGGGGACTCACTACAGTTCTCTCAGATATTTAAAATAAGGGAATACTACAAACAAGTCAATGCAAATAAATTCAACAACTTAGATGAGATGAACAAATTCCCTGAAAACCATAAACAGTGAAAATTTACCCAGGGTGAAATAACTATTAAAGAATTTAGATTCATAGTTTAAAGACTTTTAAAAAAAAAGACCTAGATGGTTTGCCAAATTCTGCCAGACATTTAAAAAAGAAATGACACACCAATATTAAAAAATTTCTTCTAATAAAAAGAATAGACAGCAATTCCCAATTCATTTAATGAAGCCAGCAACACCCAAATGCCCAAATCAGACAAACTTCAAGAAAATAAAACTATAGCCCAAGATCCCTCATTGTTTCAGTTTGCAAATGCTACCGAATACAATATACCAGAAATGGATTGGCTTTTATAAAGAGGCTTTATAAATTACAAGTTACAATTCTAAGGCTGTAAATATGTCCAAATTAAGGCACTAACAAGAGGATATCTTCACTCAAAAAGGCCAACCAACAGGGGTTTCTCTGTCACATGGGAAGGCATATGGCAACATGTTGCTGTCCTTCTCTCCCAGCTTCTGGTTTCAAATGGCTCTCTCAGCTTCTGTGAGTCTTCTGGCATATCCTGCAGCAGTTTCCTTCTGCATCTCCAAACATCCATGTCTAGGCATCTGCTCTCAGTACTGACTCTTGAGTTTCTTTCTCTCTCTGTGAGTTCCTTTAAGGACTCCAGTAAACTAATTCAGACCCACCTTCAATGGAAAGGGGTCACAATTCCATGGAAATCTAATCGAAAGGTCCTACCCACAATTGGATGGATCACATCTCCATGGAAGCAACTTAATCAAAAGATTCCACCCACAATAAACCGACACTCACAAGACTGGATTAAAATTAAAAGAACTTATCTTTTCTAGGGTGCTTAACAGTCTCAAACCAGCACACTCATGAACACAGGTGTGAAAATCCTCAACAAAATATTTTCAAGTTGAATCCAGAAATATATGAAATACTGCATTAAAGAGTTGATGCCAGGAATGCAAGGCTGGTTCAATATTTGAAAACCAATCAATGTAATCCTCCAAACTCACAGTCTAAAGAAGAAAAAACCACATGACCATTTCAACTAACATAGGCAAAGCATCTGACAGTATTCAACATCCACATATGTAAAAACTCTTAATGAGACAGGAATTAAAGGGAATGTCCTTGTGGTGGTATAAGGCTACATGTTTCCAACAACAACAAAAAAAACATGTTCTTAAATTTAATCCGTTCCTTTGGATATGAATCTACTGTAAATAGGACCTTATGATGAGGCTACTTCAGTTAAATGTGACCCACCTCAGTCAGGATGAGTCTTAATCCTGTAATTGGAATCCCATATAACAGAATGAAATTGAGACAAAGAGAGAGAAAAGCTGAAAGCAACTATACCTAGAAGAGAAAGGAGATACCAGCAGATGCTGCCATGTGCCTTGTCATGCAGCAGAGGAGCCAAGGATCGCCAGCAACTGGTTTTCAGGAAGAAAGCATCATCATGATGACGCCTTGATTTGAACATTTTCCCAGCCTCAAAACCATGAGAGAATAAATTCCCATTGTTTAACCCAATTCATTTAATGGTATTTGCTCTAAGTAGCCTAGAAAACTAGACCAATCCTCAACCTGAAAAAGGACATTACAAAAAAAGCACAGCTAAATATCACTCTTAATGGCAAAAGATTTGTTTCCCCCCTAAAATCACTACTCCAGCACATTACTGAGGTTTCTATCCAATGTAATCAGAAAGAAAAAGATATAAAATGCATGCAGATTGAAAAAAGAAGCAAAATTGTCTTTATTAATAGATGACATGATCATCTCTGTAGAAAATCTGATTAAATCTACAAGAATGCTACTAGAAAAAGTAACTGAGCTAGTGTGCTGATTTGAAAGGATGTATGTACCCTAGAAAAGCCATGTTTTAATCAAAATCCCATTTCATAAAGGCAGAATAATCCCTATTCAATACTATATGTTTGAAACTGTAATCAGATCATTTTCCTGGAGATGTGATTTAATCAAGAGTGGTTGTTAAGCTGGATTAGGTGATGACATGTCTCCACATATTTGGGTGGGTCTTGATAAGTTTCTGGAGTCCTATAAAAGAGGAAATATTTTGGAGAATGACAGATTTGCAGAGAGAGCAGAGCAGAATGACACAGCCACAAGAAGCAGAGAGTCCATCAGCCAGCAACCTTTGGAGATGAAGAAGGAAAACACCTCCCAGGGAGCTTCATAAACAGGAAGCCAGGAGAGGAAGCTAGCAGATGACACTGTGTTCGCCACATGCCCTTTCAGATGAGAGAGAAACCCTGAGTGTGTTCACCATGTGCCTTTCCAGATGAGAGAGAAACCGTGACTGTGTTCACCATGTGCCCTTCCACTTGAGAGGAACCCTGAACTTCCTCGGCCTTCTTGAACCAAGGTATCTTTCCCTGGGTGCCTTTGAATGGACATTTCTATAGACTTGCTTTAATTGGGACATTAACTTGGCCTTAGAACTGTACACTAGAACTTATTAAATTCCCCTTTTTAAAAGCCATTCTGTTTCTGGTAGATTGCATTCCAGCAGCTTGCAAACTAGAACAGCTAGCAAGGTTGCAGGAAATAAAAGTCAATAAATAAATACAAAAGCTTCATATTATATATACTATATTGTAACAAATATTACAATTATATAACAGCAAATATTCAGAAACTGAAACTTAAAAACAGTACCATTTACAGTAACATTAGGGGTACATTTGACAAAAGACATATAAACTTATCCAGTGAAAACTATGAAATAAAGCTGAGAGAAATAAAAGACCTAAATAAATGGGTCAGGACACTCAATATTGTTGAGACTTCAATTCTTCCTACAGATTCAATGCAACTCCAGTGAAAATTTCAGCAGATGTTTTGTTAAAACTGACAAGTTGGTTCTAAAATTCACAGGAAAATGAAAATGACCGAGAAGAGCAAAAAACCACCTTTTGAAAAAGAATAAAAATGTTGGAGGACTGACCTATTGAATTTCAGAATTTAGTATAAAGCTAAAGCTATCAGGATGGCATGGCACTGACATTAAGATAGACGAGTGGATAAGTGGAACAGAACGAAGAGACCAGAAATAGATCAACACAAAAATCAGCAACTGAATTTCAAGAAAGGTGCAAAGGCAAGTCAGGGGTGAAAGGACAGTCCTTCCCACTGGAACGTGGTTGACATCCATACACAAAATAATTACCTTTTATTCATACCTTTATCACATACCAAAATTTACTCAAGAGATCATAGTCCTAACCTTGAGTATGACATGAGATTTTGTTGGTTTGTCCAGAGTGATGCCCCAATAAATCCCAGAGTGACTGAACAGTGAATAAAAAAGTATTTGCAAAGTCCCCTTTGGGGAATGGTGAGAAAGGGGGAAAATTCAACTTCTCCAAGTTGAATTCTTGATATTCTCACAAGCAGTGTGGACAACCAAAGCTACAGGCTGAGCCCCCAATCTTGGGGGTTGTTCATATGAAACTTAACCCCACAAAGGATAGGTCAAGCCTACTTAAAATTAGGCCTAAGAGTCACCCCCAAGAGAACCTCTTTTATTGCTCAGATGTGTCCTCCCTCTCCAGCCAACACAACAAGCAAACTTACTGCCTTCCTGGCAACGTGGGACAGAAATCCTAGAATGAGCTGAGACTCAGCATCAACGGATTGAGAAAACCTTCTCGACCAAAAGAGGGAAGAGCTAAGTGAGACAAAATAAAGTGTTAATGGCTGAGAGATTCCAAACAAAGTCAAGAGGTTATCCTGGAGGTTATTCTTACGCATTAAATAGATATCACTTTGTTAGTCAAGATGTAATGGAGAGGGTGGGCCACGGTGGCTCAGCAGGCAGGAATGCTTGTCTGCAATGCCAGAGGACCTGGGTTTGATTCCCGGTGCCTGACCATGTAAAAAAAAAAAAAAAAATGTA
>PVIY010048027.1:0-17531 GCA_004026745.1 Myrmecophaga tridactyla | reverse complement strand
ATTTATTTTAACATTTGTTCCCCCATTATTTATTTATTTTTAATCCATATGTTTTACTTGTCTGTCGATAAGGTAAACAAAAGGAGCATCAGACACAAGGCTCTCACAACCACACATTCACACTGCAACAGCCATATCATCATACAATTATCTTCAAGAAACATGGCCACCAGAGCACAGCTCCACATTTTCAGACAGTTCCCTCCAGCCTCTCCATTACACCTTAACTAAACAGGTGATATCGATTTAATGCATAAGAATAATCTCCAGGATAACCTCTCGACTCCATTTGGAATCTCTCAGCCTGACACTTTATTTTGTCTCATTTCTCTCTTCCCCCTTTTGGTCGAGAAGATTTTCTCAATCCCTTAATGCTGAGTTCCAGCTCATTCTAGGATTTCTGTCCCACCTCGCCAGGAAGGTTCACACCCCTGGGAGTCATGTCCCACCTAGAGAGGAAGAGGGCAGTGAGTTTGCTTGCTGTGTCAGCTGAGAGTGAGAGGCCACATCTGAGCAACAGAAGAGGTTCTCTTGGGGGTGACTCTTAGACCCAATCCCAAGTAGGCTTAGCCTATCCTTTGCGGGATTAAGTTTCATATGAACAACCCCCAAGATAGGAGGCTCAGCCCATTGCTTTGGCTGTCCCTACTGCCTGTGAAAATATCAAGAATTCTCCACTTGGGGAAGTTGAATTTCCCCCTTTCTCACCATTCCCCCTAGGGGACTCTGCAAATACTTCCCTATTCACTGTTCAAATCGCTCTGGGATTTATCTGGGCATCACTTTGGACAAACCAACAAAATCTCATGCCCTACGCACGGTTCCAAGTACTATGGTATTCGATTAAGCTTATGTATTATGTATTCCACATAAGTTATATTAGGAAATGCACTAGTCAAAATATACATTTTGTTCCAAATAAACATTTTTTGCTTGTCTCACACATAAGTTAAAGTTTTAAAATATGAATTACCATCTATTTTCAACACCCTACATTATTGGCATTCCTTTGTTCTTCCTCATGCAGAAACGTTTTTAAATTTGCACATTTAGTCACTATCCTGTACACTCTAGGCATTCCTAGATTATACCATCTCAGTCTTTATCACCAATCTTTCCTTCTGATTTCATTTATGTCCCCAGGCCTCCTCCCTCTATCATTTTCACATTCAGCTTCATTCAGTGTACTAACATTATTGTATTACAGTTAGGTAATATTAGCTATCCATTTCTGAAATTTTTACAATCAGTCCTGCTGTACAATCTCTATCCCTTCAGCTCCAATTACCCAATATCTACCCCATTTCTATCTCCTGATGGTCTCTGTTACTAACTGAAATTCTCCAAGTTCATTCGCTAATGTCAGTTCATATCAGTGAGACCATACGGTATTTGTCCTTTTGTTTCTGGCTAATCCCACTCAGCATAATGTCCTTAAGGCCCATCCATGTTGTTACATGCTTCATGACTTTATCCTGCCTTACAGCACATAATATTCCATTGTATGTATATACCACAGTTTGTTTAGCCACTCATCTGTTGCTGGACATTTTGGCTGTTTCCATCTCTTGGCAGTTGTAAATAATGCTGCTATAAACATTGGTGTGCAAATGTCCATTTGTGTTCTTGCCCTCATGTCCTCTGAGTAGACACCTAGCAATGGTATTGCCAGATCATATGGCAATTCTATACTTAACTTCCTGAGGAACCACCACACTGCCTTCCACAGCAGTTGTACCATTTGACATTCCCACCAACAGTGGATAAGTGTGTCTCTTTCTCCACATCCTCTCCAGCACTTGTCATTTTCCGTTTTATTGATAATGGCCATTCTGGTGGGTGAGAGATGATATCTCCTTGTGGTTTTGATCTGCATTTCCTTAATAGCCAGGGAAGTTGAGCATCTTTTCATGTGCCTTTTGGCCATTTGTATTTCCTCTTCTGAGACGTGTCTGTTCATGTCTTTTGCCCATTTCATAGTTGGGTTGTCTGTCCTTCTGTTGTTGAGTTGAACAATCTCTTTCTATATTCTGGATAGTAGACCTTTATCTGATATATTGTTTTCAAATATTGTCTCCCATTTTTGTGTAGGCTGTTTTACTTTCTTGATGAAGATCTTTGATGCACAAAAGTGTTTAATTTTGAGGAATTCCCATTTCTTTCTTTCTATCTTCAATGCTCATGCTTTGGGTATAAGGTATAGGAAACCGACTCCATTATAAGATTTATAAGCTATTTCCCTACATTTTCTTCTAAAAGTTTTATGGTCTTAGATCTAATGTTTAGGTCCTTGATCCATTTTGAGTATTATAGTATTATAGGGTGTGAGATATGGATCCTCTTTCATTCTTTTGCACGTGATTATCCAGTTCTCTAGGCACCATTTATTGAAGAGACTGTTCTGTCCCAGGTGAGTTGGCTTGGCTGTCTTATCAAAGATCAATGTCCATAGATGAGAGGGTCTATGTCTAAACACTCTATTTGATTCCATTGGTCAGTATATCTATCTTTATGCCAGTACCATGCTGTTTTGACCACTGTAGCTTCGTAATATGCCTTAGTCAAGTAGTGTAAGGCCTCCAACTTCATTTTTCTTTCATTTCTTTTCATTTAAGATATTTTTAACTATCAGGGGACCCTGCCCCTCCAGATAAATTTGGTTATTGGTTTTTCTATTTCTGAAAAGTACGTTTTGGGATTTTAATTGGTATTGCATTGAATCTATAGATCAATTTAGGTAGAATTGACATCTTAACTATATTTAGTCTTCCAATCCATGAGCACAGTATGCCCTTCCATTTATTTAGGTCTTCTGTGATTTCTTTTGACAATTTCTTATAGTTTTCTTTGTGTAGATCTTTTGTATCCTTAGTAAATTTATTTCTAAATATTTTATTCTTTTGGTTGCAATTATAAATGGAATTTTTTTCTTGATTTCCCTCTCAGATTGTTCATTACTAGTGTATAGAAACATTATAGATTTTTACATGTTGATCTTGTAACTTGCCAGTTTGCTATACTCATTTATTAGTTCTAGTAGTTTTGCTGTGGATTTTTCAGGATTTTTGACATATAGTATCATATCATCTGCAAACAGTGAGAGTATTAGTTCTTCCTTTCCAATTTTGATGCCTTGTATTTCTTTTTCTTGTCTAATTGCTCTGGCTAGAACTTCCAACTCAATGTTGAATAACAATGGTGATAGTGGACATCCTTGTCTTGTTCCTGATCATAGAGGGAAAGTTTTCAGTTTTTCCCCATTGAGGATGATGTTAGCTGCTGGTTTTTCATATATTCCCTTTATTATGTTGAGGAAGTTATCTTCTATTCCTATCCTTTGAGGTGTTTTCAACAAGAAAGGATGTTGAATTTTGTCAAATGCCTTTTCTGCATCAATCGAGATGATCATGTGGTTTTTCTGCTTTGGTTTGTTGATATGGTGTATTACATTAATTGATTTTTTTATGTTGAACCATCCTTGCATACCTGGAATGAATCCTACTTGGTCGTGGTGTATAATTCTTTTTGTGCTGCTGGATTCGATTTGCAAGCATTTTGTTGAGGATTTTTGCATCTATAGTCATTAGAGAGATTGGTCTGTAGTTTTCTTTTCTTGTAGTATCTTTGTCTGGCCTTGGTATGATGGTGATGTTGGCTTCATAGAATGAGTTAGGTCGCTTTCCCTCCTCTTCAATTTTTTTGAAGTGTTTGAGCGAATTGGTACTAATTCTTTCCTGAATATTTGGTAGAATTCACATGTGAAGCCATCTGGTCCTGAACTTTTCTTTTTTGGGAGCTTCTTAATGACTGATTCAGTTTCTTTATTTGTGATTGGTTTGTTAATGTCATCTATTTCTTCTTGAGTCAATGTTGGTTGTTCATGCCTTTCTAGGAAGTTGTTCATTTCATCTACATTGTCTAGTTTATTAGTATAAAGTTGCTCATAGTATCCTCTCATTACTTCCTTTATTTCTGTGGAGTCAGTGGTTATGTCTCCTCTTCCATTTCTGATTTTATTTCTTTATAACTTCTCTCTTCTTCTTTTTGTCAACCTCACTAAGGGACCATCAATCTTATTGATTTTCTCATAGAACCAACTTTTGGTTTTGTTGATTTTCTCGATTGTTTTCATGTTCTCAATTTCATTTATTTCTGCTGTAATCTTCATTATTTCTTTCCTTTTCCTTGCTTTGGGGTTAATTTGATGTTCTTTCTCTAGTTCTTCCAAATGGACAGTTAGTTCCTCGAATTTTTCTTTCTTCTTTTTTTATATTTTTTGTAGTCTCCCATCTTGTGATCAAAATAATCTTGTTTGTTTGTTTGTTTTTGTTGTTGTTGTTTTTAATTTTTTATTAACTTAAAAAAATTGCAAGAAAGAAACACATTCTTAGTATATGCTCATTCCGTTCTACATATATAATCAATAATTCACAATATCATCACATAGTTGCATATTCATCATCATGATCGTTTCTTAGAACATTTGCATCAATTCAGAAAAAGAAATAAAAAGACAACAGAAAAATAAAATGAAAACAGAAAAAAAAATTTTACATACCATACCCCTTACCCCGCCCTTTCATCTTTCTTCTTTTTTGATATAGGCATTTAGGGCAATGAATTTCCCTGTTAGCATGCCTTTGCTGCATTCCATAAATTTTGATATGTTGTGTTTTTATTTTCATTTACCTTGAGGTATTTACTGATTTCTCTTGTAATTTCTTCCTTGACCCACTGGTTGTTTAAGAGTGTGTTGTTGAGCCTCCATGTATTTGTGAATTTTCTGGCACTCTGACTATTATTGATTTCCAGCTTTATTCCTTTATGATCTGAGGCAATCTTTTGTGTGATTTCAATCTTTTTTAAATTTATTGAGACTTGCTTTGTGACCCAGCATATGGTCTATCCAAGAGAATGACCCATGAGCACTTGAGAAAAAGGTGTATCCTGCTGCTGTGGGGTATAATGTTCTATATATGTCTGTTAAGTCTAGCTCGTTTATTGTATTTTTCAAGTTCTCTGTTTCTTTATTGATCCTCTGTCTAGATGTTCTGCCCATTGATGCGAGTGGGGAATTAAAGTCTCCAACTATTGTGGTAGATGTGTCTGTTTCTCTTTTCAGTGTTTGCCTCATGTGTTTTAGATCATTCTGCCTTGCTGCATAAGTATTTATGATTGCTATGTCTTCTTGTTGAATTGTTCCTTGTATTAAAATATAGTGTCCTTCTTTGTCTGTTTTGTTTTACATATGAAGTATAATTTGTTGGATGTTAGTATAGCTACTCCTGCTCTTTTCTGATTGTTATTTGCATGGAATATCTTTTCCCAACCTCTCACTTCCAACCTATGTTTATCCTTGGCTCTAAGATGCGTTTCCTCTAGACAGCATATAGATGGGTCCTGTTTTTTAATCCATCCTGCCAGTCTATATCTTTTGATTGGGGAGCTTAATCCATTAACTTTTAGTGTTATTACTGTCAGGCAGTACTTTCTTCTACAATTTTCCCTTTTGGATTTTATGTCATACGTAATTTTTCTTCTTTTTACCTTTACTGATATTCTTCATTTCTATACCTCTCTCTCCTGTCTTTTCTTATCTGTCTCTAGTGCCCCCTTTAGTATTTCTTACAGAGCTGGTCTCTTGGTCACAAATTCTCTCAGTGAATTTTTGTCTGCAAATGTTTTAATTTCCCCCTCTTTTTGAAGGAACATTTTGCTGGATATAGAATTCTTGGTTGGCAGTTTTTCTCTTTTGGTATCTTAAATTTATCATCCCTCTGTCTTCTTGCCTCCATGGTTTCTGCTGAGAAATCCATGCATAGTCTTATTGGGCTTCCCTTGTATGTGATGGATTGCTTTTCTCTTGCTGCTTTCAAGATTCTCTCTTTCTCTTTGACATCTGACATTCTGATTAGTAAGTGTCTAGGAGTACGTCTATTTGGATCTATTCTATTTGGGGTATGCTGCACTTCTTGGATCTGTAATTTTGAGTCTTTGATAAGAGTTGGGAAATTTTGAGTGATAATTTCCTCCATTAGTTTTTCTCCTCCTTTTCCCTTCTCTTCTCCCTCTGGGACACCCACAACACGTATATTCATGTGCTTCATGTTGCCCTTCAATTCCCTGTGTCCCTGCTCATATTTTCCCATTCTTTTCCCTATATTTTCTTTTTCTTGCCGGATTTCAGATATCCTGTCCTCCAGTTCACTAATCCTATCTTCTGCCTCTTGAAATCTGATATTGTAGGTTTCCATTGTTTTTTTCATCTCTTCTACTGTGCCTTTCATTCCCATAAGTTCTGTGATTTGTTTTTTCAGACTTTCGATTTCTTCTTTTTGTTCATTCTTTGCCTTCTTTATATTCTCCCTCAATTTATTGATTTGATTTTTGATGAGGTTTTCCATGTCTGTTCAAACATTCTGAATTAATTGTTTCAGCTCCTTTATCTTATTTGACTTTTGGTTTGTTCCTTTGACTGGGCCATATCTTCAATTTTTCCTAGTAGGATTCATTATTTTTTGCTGGTGTCTAGGCATTTAATTACCTTAATTAGTTTATTCTGGAGATTGTTTTCACTTTTTTTCCCTAGGATTTTCTTGCTGGATGACTTTGTTGTCTATCTGTTCTTTGACATTCAGTTAAGCTTATTCTTGTCCTCTAGCTTAGGTTTTGTTTAATAGATCAGAATTTTTCAGTTCTTGTATTTTTGTTTCTTGCCTTGCCTGTTTGTGCCTTTCCCCCACCCCTTAGGAGGGTCTACTTAAGTATTATAGACCCCAGTCAGACTTTTCCAGACCAAACTGGTCTCCTCTCAGGAGGAAAGAGTCACCTGCGTCAGTTTTCCCTGAGTTTGAGACCCAGCAGATTAAAAGGTTTTCCTATGAAGTCTCTGGACTTTGCATTTTTCCTATCCTGCCCAGTATGTGGTGCTTTTCTGCCTGCAGGTTCCACCAGCATAATGTGATGCAGTGCCTTTAACTTCAGCAGACTCTCCCTGCTGGGGGCTTGGTGGAGACAGAGGAGAGATTGTAGGCTGGCTTTAATTGCTTCAGTTTTCCAGACCCTGGGGTCTGAATTCCTTGAGGGAGGGATTTCACCTGAGCTGGGCCCTACCCCTCTCCTGGGGAAGGCACAGACTCCAGACAAGCTCTCAAACAAGTTCAACTCTGCCTATGCCTGGGGTAGTGGAGCCCGAGAAGCTTTGCAGCTGTTTCCAAAGAGTAATCAAGCCATAGAAACACAGCCACAAAAGAGGAAAAGAAAAATCCTTTTCAGAACAGGACCCCATTCTTCGGGTTTGCCAGTCAAGAGCTTAAGTTGGTATGTTGCTCTGTGTATCTACAGGTCCTATGTTCCCCCTCCTTTCCTGCAGGGCCCAGACCTTTTCAAATCCAAAAAACCTCTGTTTTTTTTTGTTTTTCTGTGAACCATGTCCCCTCTGCACTGGGGCAAAAACCAGCAACCTCTGCCTTTACTCAAGGTTCAGCTGAGCTGGGGCCTATTTTTAGTAGTCAGAATTTGTTAATTAACTCCACAAATTGAAGCTTGGTTGTGCTCAGCCCCTGCTGCTAGTAAAGTCCTTTCCTTTCCCCTCTGGGAAGCACACTGTGCAGGAGGGGTGCCAGCTGCCGCAGCTTGGGGGACTCACGGTTCTGGGTGGGATTGCAGCCAGTCCAGCCTGGGGTACACTGTGTGTCCAGTCACTGACGTGGCCCCAGAAGTTGTTCTGTACTATTCCTGGCTATTTACTAACTGCTCTGGAGGACGAACTAAATCCCACACCTCGCTAAGCCACCATCTTGTCACCTCATTTTCTTTTTAAAGGAACAAAAGTCACAACATATGTACAGAAGTCTGACAGCCTCTTTTCCTCAGGGCAATATGAGCTCAGGGTGGAATGCCAACTCGAACTTTAGCATTTGTGTCACAGTCAGCCATAACTCAGTTTAAGCATGCTTTTTAAATTTGATTGAGTGTTCCAATTTACTGTGTACTTCCTGAGGCCCTTGGGTTAAACTAACATGATCTGATGCAATGAAAACCAGTAAAAAAAAAAATGCATATAAATTCTTTACCTCCCAATCAAATCCATCCAAGCGGACTTAAACAGTGTTAATCAGCCTGAAGACTAAACGGTTTTGTCTCCTTTTTTGTGTGTCCATACAGTTAAGAAGCTGCTCCATCTTCAATGGCATCCAAACAAACACAATTTCAGGAATAACCATTGAATGGGAAAGTGTCCTTGGTTAAAGAGTCTTCTTGTGTCAAAGGAAGTTCCGGAACTATCTAGGCACTGCCGGCCAAGGGGAAAAGAAATTTAGTCTCCCATAATTACCTCTAATTCTAATTCTATAACCCTGCCAGGAGTGTGGGCTATAGGAACATTATAATAACAATAGTTTTGAGGACATAAATAAAACCAGGAAAGGGACCAGGGAGAAGTTGGTACTTGATTTGGACCTTAAAGCAAGGACAGAATTTGGTAGATTAAAAGAGGAGAGGAGGACACACAGGCAAGGGAACCTGTGGATTAGATGGCAGAAATTAGATGGCATTCATACACTGGGCAGATAGCAGTGGAGCACTTTCTATGTGCCAGGAACTGGCGGATGCCAGGAATGCATCAGTAGACCCCAAGATCTCCTTGAGCTGACGTTCCCATGGAGGGAGCTAGACAAATAAGAAAGAGCTCAGATCTCTAGGTTGCAGATGGTGAGAAGTGCTTTGGAGGTGAAGAGTCAGGCAGGAGGGTGGAGAGGCCTGGGGGTACCAAGGGATTCCTCTCTGGGAAAACGGCTGCTTCAGCAAGACCAGGAGGAGGCAAGGCAGTGAGTTACTTGGCTGGATGATGGGAGAAGAGGGTTCTGGTCAGAGGTGCAAGCAGTGCAAAGGCCCTGAGGTGGGCCCTTGCAGATAGAGTCTGCATTCTCAGCAGGGGTGACTCTCCCCAAGAGACGTGAAAATTCATGCCTTACACTTTTAATGTGTGAAGAACAGATATTGAGGAGATGGAAAAGTTTCAATAATAGATGGTAGGGATGTGACTCACATATTGAATGGGATGGATGCCAATGAATTGTATGCTTGTGGGGTGGTTGAGATGGGAAATTTTATGTTGCATGTATGTTTCCACAATTTAAAAAGAGAGAGAAAGAGATCAAAAAGACAATAATAATTGAATGCAATACCCAATCCTGGACTAGAACTAATAATGGAGGAGAAAATATCCAAGAGAACATTACTGGGACAATTGAAAAAAATTGCAGTGTACATTGTATTCTTTATTTCAATGTTAAATTTCTTGAAGTTGGTAAGTATGTCTAATGTGATTACATAAGTTAATATCCTTGTTCTAAGGAAATAGTAAATGATAAAAGAGTCTGATGTATGCAACCTCCTCTCAAAGTTTTAGAAAATAAGTAGATGCCAGAGAGAGAATGATAAAAAAAAATGTGGCAAAACATTAAAAGTTGATAATTGTCTATATCTGAATGGGGGCATATTGGAGTTTGCTGTATTATTTTTGTTTTATGTTTATAACTTCCCTGTATGTTTGAAATTATTTCAAAATTTAAAAGTTTTAAAGATGCTTTAAAAGAAGAACAGATATATATACAGCTTATACACAGATATTATAGTATATCTGGGCTATTAAATTTTCATGGCAGGGGTGGTGGTGGTGATTAGCAAAGAAGAATTTTAAAAGGCTCCCAGGAGGGGGCAATAATGAAAAAAGGTTGTGAGACCCTGAGTTGGAGGGAGAGTAAAGAGGTCAAGGTGGCTAGATTGGCAAGAGCAAGGAAAGAGTAGAAGGCCAGCAGGACAGGCAAAATAGTGGGGAGGGGTCCTACAGGTCGTTGACCTTGACTTTAACTCTCAGTTGAATGGGGGACAATTGTAGGGTTGGGTTTTTTTTCCTTTCATTTTAGACACACTATTTAATGTATTCAGAATTTCTAATAACAATAAATGAAGATGTAAATTTTTTGGTATCAAAGGGCAGCATTACAAAGGTTGGGAACACAGGCTTGGAGAGAAGAGAGAACTAAAAAGAGAGTGTTTATTTCACCTCGTTACTGGACTAGCAAGAGTGCACATCCACAGTCACGTATGCATGGAAGGAATCCACTAAATTGTTTTCATCTTCGTAGCTCAGAATACCTCTGTTTCCTGCTTCCACAGTGTACATTTTTCTGTTCTCTGTTGGCAGCTGCGGAAGACATCCATTTAGGAGCGGTCGTTTACATGTGACACGCTGAAAATGTTTACATCAACTTTTGTAGAAATCCAGCCTCACGGAATCGCTGCCCATCCATCTGCTTTTCAGACAAAACAAAGACCCGCTGAGAGCCACAGAGAAGAGGAAGTTGATTCTCACACCTGGATGCTGGTTTTTTTTGTGTTTTTTTTGTCATTGGCTTAGGATTTAACTGAACCTTGAAAAGAACCACTGAAATGCTTCTTTATAACTTGGAATAGTAAAGGAACTGGGATGTTAATGGGTAATCTGCGTGACAGATACATGTAGAAATATCACTGAAATGCACTCACATGACGCAAATGTCACACGTTGCCCACGGGACAATAGCTGGGTCAAAACTTGACATGTGAAGCACATCCTCGTTGTAGACAGTAATGCTAGGTGCACGGAGCTTCTGTTTCTTATTTTCCACATTTAAGAAAACCGCATCCCGTAATAGAAACTAGCATGCAGCCCTAAGGCGTGTACGATTTTTTAGCAGGACTTTTAAGTTTTGAGAGGTTTATATTCCATATGCTAACTTTTTTTTAAAGATGTTAACTAGCTCTTTTTTTCCCCTTATATTTTCTCTTTTAAAAGCATTTTTAATTAGAGAAATTGTAGGTTTACAGAAAAATCATGTAAAAAATAGAGCATTCCCATATGCCCCCACCCCCCCACTATTAACACTGCATTAGTATGTTCTCAAAAGCTACTATGGTAGCTTTTGAGAATTGATGAAAGAATATTATAATTGTAGTATTAATGATAGTCTATAGTTTACATTAGGGTGTATTTTTTTCCCAATATACCACCCTATTATCGTCACCTTGTCTCAGTGTGGGTCATTTGTTATAATACACTAAAGAACATTTTCATAATCGCTATTAATGAGAGGCAGGGTTTTCTTTTGTTTGTTTTGCATGGCAGGCGAGAACTCTGCCACTGAGCCACCGTGGCCTGGCCTAAAGGCAGGGTTTTTAAGAGAAGAGTGATGAAGCCTAGCCTTAGACAGAATCACTCTGGCTGCTGTCTTGAGAACAGGCTGAAGGGCCAGTGGGAGCTACAATCCAGGGAGAGAACACCGTGCTCGGACGTGGTGGTGGAGGTGGAGGTGGTGAGAAGCAGTAGACTCGCCATATTTTGAAGACAAGACTCAGAGGGATGCCAACGAACTGAATGTGGAATGCCAAGGAAACAAGGGGCAAGTATGCAGAGTTTGGGCAGGACGAAGGGGAAGGGTGGAGGTGACACTGACATAGATGAGTGCAGTGGGAGAGAGTGGCTTTGAGGAGGGCTCTCAGGAGCTCACATTTGTTTTAAGGTTGACATGTCTATTAGCCCGACGAAGATGTGGTATTGGCAGTTGAATGTAGAAGTCTGGAGTTCAGGGGGAGACACATGGTGAAGGCATTAATCTGTGAATTGCACATAAGATATGGTAGCATTTTTTTAAAAAAAAGCAGGGAAAGAGGAACAAAAAACAGAGTAGGCAATAAGAAAGCTAATAAAACAGTAGGTCCAAACCCATAAACATAACAATAATTACACTAATGGATTAGACACTCCAATTAAAAGACAAAGATTGGATTGTCAGAATTAATATTAAGTATATATATATATTAAAAGAAATGCTGTTTAAATATAAAGACACAGATAGGCTGAAAGCAAATGGTGGAGAATATACCACACACACGGTAAGCCTGAGAAAGCTGGAGTGGCTACATTAACACCAGTTAAAATAATCATTACAAAAAGTATTACCAGAGATAAAAATGGATATTACTTATTAAAATGCTCAGCAGGAAAACACAGTAACCACAAATGTGCATGTGTCTAAGAACAGAACTTCAAAACACATGAAACAAAAATTGACGGAAATAAACTGAGAAAAAGATATTTCCACAATTGTAGTTGGAGTTTTAAACACCCTTCTCTTAGCAATTGATAGAGTAAGTAGGCAAAGATTAGCAAAACACAGAAGGTCTGAACAATGTTATCTATCATCTCTATAGAACACTAAATGTGACAAGGGCGAATACATATACCCTTCAAGAACAGATGGTCCGTTTACCAGGTGTGCTGGTTTGAAAGAATTATATACCTTAAAAAAGGCGTCTTTTTGATCTTGATTCCGTCTCTTGGAGGCAGCCATTTCTTTTAATCCCTATTCAGTACTACGAGGGCAGTGGGAGAGAGTGGCTTTGGGGAGAACTCTCAGGAGCTCACATTTGGTTTAAGGTTGACATGTCCATTAGCCCAACGAAGATGGCATGTAACTCACCCAATTACAGGTATTGACCTTGGATTAATACCCACAATTGGGTGAGTCACATCTCTGTGGAGATAGTGACTCCACAGAGATATGACTCACCCAATTGTGGGTATTAACCTTGGATTGGAGGGAGATGTGACTCCACTCATTCCAGGTGGGTCTTGCTTACTTTACTGGAATCTTTTAAAATAGGAAACATTTTGAAGAGAGCCACATGAGAGCTACGAGAGCCAAGAGAGCCGACACAGCCAGAGACTTTTGGAAATGAAGGAAAACATCCCTGGGAGAGAGTCATGAAACAAGAAGCCTGGAGAGAAAGCTAGCAGACGTCACCATGTTTGTCATATGCCTTTCCAGTTGAGAAAGAAACCCTGAACTTCATCGGCTTTTCTTGAGTGAAGGTAACCTCTTGTTAGTGCCTTAATTTGCACCTTTCTATAGACTTACTTTGGTTTGGACATTTTCACAGCCTGGAACTGTAAACTTGCAACTTATTCAATTCCTCTTTTAAAAAGCCATTCCATTTCTGGTGTATCGCAGTGTGGCAGCTAGCAAACTAGGACAAGGACAGACTATGTGCTGGGTCATGACAAAGCCTCAACAAATTTTTAAGAATTGAAGTTGTACGAAGTATGTTCTCTGTCTGCATGCAATTAAATTGGATAAGTGGGAAAGCCCCAAATATTTGAAAATGCAACAACACATTTCTGAATTATCCATGGGACAAAGAAAAAATTATAAGGGAAATTAGATAATAATTGATTAAAAATATATAGCCTACCAAAATTTGAGGATGCAGCCAAAGCAGCACTTATAGAGAATTATGGAGGTTACAAGCTTTGAATTTGGAATCCAGTTGCTCAGTGTAGCTCCTTATTCTACACCCTGTTCAAGTATTTCCAACATTTTAATCTTGCTTCAGCAAGGGAAAAGAGCTGGCTTGCTGCAGAGCCTGATGCCAAATTCTGAGGAGCTAAAGTCTCTTGAGGCAAAGTTGGATCCTTGGGCTATAGGAGAACTCAGAGCAGAAGGCAGCTCTCAGGCACAAAAGATGTGGGACTCCTTTGATATGGATTCCTTAGAAGGTCATGAAATGTATGAAGGGGAGCCAGACACAGGCATTGGTGTCTACAAAGTCCAGGAACTTTAAACATCACCATCTGAAATAAACTCTAAATTAGCAGACACCACCATCAGGCTCTGAAAACTGGAAGGATTTTATTCCTTCCAGCTCTTAGTATAGAGACATCACAGGTTTTTGGTTTTAGGTCCAACCTTGTTTCAGTTTTCTAGATAAATAAATCCTCCTAAGGCCTGGTTCTGCAACTTTGCTTGAGTAGACCTCCATCTGACGTCAATGGAAGGTCTGCCAGAGGTAGGACATCACAACAGTGCCTGAACAAGTATTTGATCAGGTGTCTACAAGCCTCTGAGATAGGGCTGAACCTCAGGTAGAAAAACAACAGCCATTCAGTTCTGCTCAAGTGTCACCAGCAAAAGTCATCTGCTAAGGCATGCATAATTTCTAATTACAGTATCAACACAAAGGTAGTATTTTTCACTTATCCCTTAAATGACGAAGGTATCAGTGTGGAAGTTCGCTTGGCCACCTTTCAACCCACCACATCTCTCAGCTGCTTGTTGGTCTCCATGTGCCTTTCTTTCCACTGGACCCATTTCTTTGTTAATACAGGAATATTGCCTCCCCATGCTAGAGGGACGCCCCTCTAATCAACAAGTCACACTCAAATCAGGTCTGGCCTCTGAGGCTGTCCCAAGGAGGCCCCACCTCCCTCTGCATTCTCACTGGGGCAGAGCGACCTTCACTACTGGGAAAGTCCTCCTTTGTTTGAACCCACGCATTTTACAGAATTTTACAATGCTATTCCTCCTTGGATCAACCTCATTGAAGCAGAGAAGTTGGTGAGTACATTCCTCCCGTAATACTCTTTCATACATATGAAGACTATGGTAGAATATGGTTTAGCCCTCTTTGCATCAGGGTTGCCTTTCCAGTTCCTTCCCAAAGCTGTAGTCTGCCCTGTAGCTGTCCTATGATCCCCTGCAGGTTCTGGGTACCTCTCCCTCTTTGTACTCTGTGGTAGGGAAAAGATCTGACTGGAAGAGTGCTGGAAATCCTCAGCCAAAAACCAGCCTTACCTTCCTCTTAGGAGTCCTAAGCTCCTCTTATGTGGGCTATGGGTGTTCCTCTCCATACCACATCTCTTTTCCTTGGAGAGTTTGAGCAGGATTGGTATTAAATCTTTGCATGTTTGGTAAAATTTGCCAGTAAAGCCACCAGTTTTTATGCAGAACTACCTGATCCATATTCGCCCTGGAGATTGCCTCTTCCACTCACAGGACTGTTCCCCAACAGTGCAGCTTGGGCCACACTGTTAGGTTTAGTATGGAGACCCTAGGGGTGGTGGGGTCCCTCTACTGGACTTCCAGGGCAAAGTGGTGGAGATTGGGGTGCCTGTACTGGGTGACTGCTCCCCTTGTGGACACTGCCTTCCATTGCTCCCAGGCTGCAGGCTGCCACAGTGACACTGTGTCATTCACAGGCTTTGATGAGCCAAATCTGTGCTATATCCTATGAAGAATTGGCGAGCCTACCCATCTCACTCATAGGCAACTTTATTCTTCAAAAAAACTTGGGGTCATCCTTGACTCCTCTCCTTGTCACAGCATATATTCTCTTCTACCATTCGTCCAATTCATCCAATGCATCTAATTCATCAGACAATACTATTGACCTGCCTCCCAAAGCTTACCAGAATCCTATCTCTTTTTTTTAAACACAACGACAAACAAACACGAACATTCTTACCATATGATCATTCCATTCTTTTTTTTTTTTTTTTAACATGGGCAGGCACTGGAAATCGAACCCAGGTCCTCTGGCATGGCAGGCAAGCATTCTTGCCTGCTGAGCCACTGTGGCCCGCCCTGATCATTCCATTCTTGATATATAATCAGTAACTCACAATATCATCACATAGTTGTATATTCATCACCATGATCATTTCGTAGAACATTTGCATCAATTCAGAAAAAGAAATAAGAAGGAAAAAGAAAAAAACTCATACGTACCATACCTCTTTCCCCTCCCTCTCACTGACTGCTCATATTTCCATCTACCCAATATATTTTAGTCCTTGTTTCCCCTATTTTTTTCTGTACCCCTTACCACTCCCTTTCATTCATCACTAGCATTTCAACTTACTAAATTTATTTCAACATTTGTTCCCCCTATTATTTATTTATTTTTAATCCATATATTTTACTCATCTGTCCATAAGGTAGATAAAAGGAGCATCAGATACAAGGTTTTCACAATCATACATTCACATTGCGAATGCTATATCATTATACAATCATCTTCAAGAAACATGGCTACTGGAGCACAGATCTACATTTTCAGGCACTTCCCTCCAGCCTCTCCATTATACCTTAATTAAAAAGGTGATATCTATATAATGCGTAAGAATAACCTTCAGGATAACCTCTCGGCTCTATTTGAAATCTCTCAGCCATTGACGCTTTATTTTGTCTCATTTCTCTCTACTGTCTTTCGGTTGAGAAGGTTTTCTTAATCCCTTGATGGTTAGTACCAGCTCATTCTAGGATTTCTGTCCTATGTTGCCAGGAAGGTTTATACCACTGGGAGTCATGTCCCATGTAGAGATGGGGAGGGCGGTGAGTTTGCTTATCGTGTTGTTTGGAGAGAAAGAGACCACATCTGAGCAGCAAAAGAGGTTCTCTGGGGGTGACTTTTAGGCCTAATTTTAAGTAGGCTTAGCCTATCCTTTGCAGGGATAAGTTCCATATGAACAAACTCCAAGATTGAGGGCTTGGCCTATTGCTTTGTCTATCCACACTGCTTGTGAGAAAATCAGGAATTTTCCATATGGGGCAGTTGAATTTTCCTCCTTTCTCGCCATTCCCCCAAGGGGATTTTGCATGTACTTTTAAATTCACTATTCAAATCACTTTGGGATTTATTGGGGCATCACTCTGGACAAACCTACAAAATCTCATGCCCTATGCAAGGTTCTGTGTACATATAGTGTTCAATTAAACTGCCACATAAGTTATATTAGGAAATGCACTAGTCAAATATAAATTTTGTACCAAATAAACATTTTTTGCTTTAGTCTCACACATAAGTTACAGTTTTAAAATATGAATTACCATGTATTTTCAACACTCTTCAATATTGACATTCCTCTGTTCTTCCTCATGCAAAAACATTTTTTAATTTGTACATTTAGTCACTATCATTGTACACTCTAGGCATTCCTAGATTATACCATCTAAGTCTTTATCGCCGATCTTTCCTTCTGATTTCATTTGTGACCCCAGCCCTCCTCCCTCTATCATTTTCACATTCAGCTTTATTCAGCGTACTAACATGATTGTATTACAGTTGGGTAGTATTGTGCTATCCATTTCTGAATTTTTACAATCAGTCCTGTTGTACAATCTGTATCCCTTCAGCTCCAGTTACCCAATATCTACCCTATTTCTATCTCCTGATGGTCTCTGTTACTAACTGAAATTCTCCAAGTTCATTCCTAATGTTAGTTCATATCAATGAGACCATACAGTATTTGTCCTTTGGTTTCTGGCTAATCTCACTCAGCATAATGTCCTCAAGGTCCAACCATGTTGTTACATGCGTCATAACTTTATTCTGTTTTACAGCTGTGTAATATTTCATTGTAAGTATAAACCACAAATTGTTTAGCTACTCATCTGCTGATGGACACTTGGGCTGTTTCCATCTCTTGGCAATTGTAAATAATGCAGTTATAAACATTGGGTGTGCAAATGTCCATTTGTATCCTTGCCCTCTGAATAGATACCTAGCAATGGCAATGCCACATCATACATGGCAGTTCTATACTTAGCTTCCTGAGGAACCGCCACACTGCCTACCACAGCGGTTGTACCATTTGACATTCCCACCAACAGTGGATAAGTGTGCCTCTTTCTCCACATCCTCTCCAGCAC
>PVIY010048026.1:0-17549 GCA_004026745.1 Myrmecophaga tridactyla | reverse complement strand
GAAATGGGATTTATATTAAAACATGGCTTTTCTTAGGGGGCATACTTCCTTTCAAACCAGCACACCAGGTCAAAAAACATCTGACCCCCCTACCCCCCTCAGCCCTGCCCCCTCTCTGCTAGGGCAAAAACTCCCAGTACCTTTATGCTTATTCCAGGTTTATGTGTGCTGGGGGCCTGTTTTCAGTAGTCAGAATTTGTTCATTAATTTCGCAATTGGAGATTGGTTGAGGTAAGCCCTTGCTGCTAGTAAAGTCTCTTTCCTTTCCCCTCGGGGAAGAGCTGGCCATGCCTGTGGGTGGAGGGGCACCAGCCTCTGGGCTTGAGGGACTTACAGTTCTGTCTGGAGTCTCAGCCATTCCACTTGGTACAGACTAGTGTTTGTCATATGTCTGGTTAGTGATGTTCCCAGCAGTTGTTCTATACTGTTTTTGGCTATTTATTAGCTGCTCTGTAGGACAAACTAAATTCCACACCTCACTAAGCTGCCGTCTTGCCCCTCTCTCCAAGACCATGTTCTTTTAATCCATTCCTGTGGGTGCAGACCTGTTATAGATGGGACCTTTTGGTTAGGTTATTTTCAACCTGAGATGTGACCCAGTCCATTCAAGGTGGGTCTTAATCCTTTTACTGGAATCCTTTAAAAGAGATTACAGAGGAAAATCTCAGCAATACTCCTGGAGTTGCTGAGAGAAGAAACCACTAAAGCCAGAAGCTGAAAGCAACCAAACCCAGGAGAGAAGGACCAGCAGACACTGGCCATGTGCCTTCCATGTGACAGAGGTGACCCAAATGCCAGTGGCCTTTCTTCAGAGAAGGTGTTGTCCTATTGATGCCTTAATTTGGACATTTTCACAGGCTTAGAACTGTACATTTGTAAGCAAATAAATCCCCATTATAAAAGCCAAACCATTTCTGGTATATTGCATTCCAGGACTTTTAGCAAATCAAAAGACTATCCTAAGTGATTTATACATTCAATAGAATTCCAATAAAAATTCCTACAACTTTCTTTGCGGAAATGAATAAGCAATGATCAAATTCATATTGATAGGTAAGGGGCTGTGAATAGCGAAAACCATCTTTAGAAAGAACAAAGTTGGAGGACTCAAATTTCCTCATTTAGAAACTTACTGCAAAGCTACAGTAATCAAAACTGTGATACAAAATAGAGAGTTCAGGAATAAACTCTCAGGCCTTTGGTCAAGTGACTTTGGCAAGGGGTTCTAAGTCCAGTCAGTGGGGAAAGAATAGTTTCCCTAATAAATAGTTTTGGAAAAACTGGATGTCACATACAAAAGAATGAAAGTGAGCTCCTTGTCACAGCATATACAAAATTAACTCAAAGTAGCCCAGTGACCTAATTATAGTAGTTAAAATTAAAACTTGTAGAGAAAAATATCAAGATCTTGTATGAAGAAATGGAGCCTTAAACTTTACACCAAGAGCACGAGCAACAAAAGAGAAGTAGATAGATAGGACGTCATAAAAATTTAAAAATATTTATGCATTAAAGGACTTTATCATGAAAATAAAAAGACAGTTTACAGAATGGAAGAAAGTATTTGAGAACATCTATCTGTTAAGGGTATAAAGAACTCCTACAACCCAACAACAAAAAGACAAAAAAAATTTTCAATGACCAAAGTAATTGAATAAACATATTTTTCAAAGAAGATATGTAAATGAGCAATAAACACATGAAAAGATGTAAACATCATTAGTCAGTAGGAAAATGCAAATCAAAACCATAATGAAGGCGGTGCA
This sequence comes from Myrmecophaga tridactyla, assembly GCA_004026745.1. NCBI lineage: Eukaryota > Metazoa > Chordata > Mammalia > Pilosa > Myrmecophagidae > Myrmecophaga > Myrmecophaga tridactyla. The sequence goes on along the minus strand of PVIY010048026.1, from coordinate 15,783 downwards.
ATGGTGGCTCAGTGGCAGAATTCTCATCTGCCATGCTGGGGACCTAAGTTCGATTCCCAGGGCCTGTCCATGCGAAAAAAACAAACACACAAAAATCCATAATGAGATACCACTTCAGCCCCCTAGAATACCACTTCAGCCCCCTAGAATAAAAAGGAAAAGGAAAATAAGTATATTTAGAATGTGGAGAAATAGGAACCTTAGTATATAATTGGTGGGAATGTGAAATGGTGCAAGCACTGAGAAAACAGCTTGTTTCTTCAGAAAGTTAAGTATAGAATTACCATATGATTCTGCAATTTCACTTCTAGATATATACCTAAAGGAATTGAAAGCAGGGATTCAAACAAATATTTTTAGACCAATATTCATGATACTATTATTTAGAGTAGCCAAAAGAAAGAAGTCCAAGTGTCTTTTTCTTCTGCTCCTCAGCCTCAATCATTTTAATGGTCTTGACTTTGAAATCATGGATTCTTTCTTGTGCCATCTCTTGTCTGCTATAGTAACCTGCTAGGGAATTTTTCATTTCAGTTATTGTGATCCTCAGCTCCAGCATTTCTGTTTGGTTGCTTTTTAAAATATCTAACTCTTTATTGAGATTCATATTTTCCCCTCATATCCTTTAGTTCTTTCTCCTTGATTTCCTTTATCTCCTTGAGCATTTTGAGGATCATCATTCTAAAGTCTTTGTCCAGCATGTCCAAAGTCTGGTCATTTTAGCCAGTGGCTTCTGGGTTACTGTCTTTTTCTTTTGGATGAGTTATCATTTCCTCATTCATCGCTTGTCTTGTAATCTTTTGTTAGTACAAATGTACATGGTGCATTTTAACATTTTTTTATGTGTTAACACTTATATTTAGTCCCTGAACTGTCTGTTTCTTAAGTTTGTATCCATCTAGTGATATGAAAGAAATTTTCTTGAGTACCAGGAGCTAACAAAAGCAAACCAAAGCAAAATGCACCTTAAATGGTCTTTGCAGATTTATTCTGCTTGGGCTGGTGTCTCCTTCAAATCTTAGCCTCCTATCAAGACGATCAAACTGCGACAAATGCCAAGTGCAAGGTTCTCACTGTCTCAGCTGAGCCTTTATGGAGCCTGCTTCTTTCCTGTGCTTTTGCTTGCTTGTGGCCTTAGGAATTTCCCCATTCCAAAGAGTTTGAATGCCCCCTCTGCTCCCTTTGAAACACTTTCACTGCCTCCTGGGTGCTTGATTGTATCACTTTCTGCAGGTAAATCTTTTGCCCCAGGATGCTTCAATTTGATTATTTCTGTCTGCAGGCTGTTTCTCTGCCTTCAGGAGAAATTCTGGGAGGGCAAGCCCAAAAGACAAGTTTCCTGGTTCCGTCTTTCAGGCTTTCACCTCATAGATTGGTGCTGACATGAAGTACCCCAGTCCGTGCCTAAGGATTGCTCCACTCTCTGGACCAGGAGACACACAATGGGTGCACAAGCTGGCTCACGCCACACTAGGGAACAGGTGGGGTAGGGGCTAGAAAGGGCATCACAGGCTTCACCACCCATTTTTCAAGGTGGTTTGTCTCAATTCAGCAGTTGCCCAGTTACCACAATTCTTTAACTGTCTTCTAGCATTCTGAGGAGATGGCTCTGCAGGTTTTTGCTAATTGTTCAAGGATTCTGTGGGGAGACACTACTCTGGAGCATCCAATACCACCATCTTGATCAGCTGGAACTTCTGATCATTCTGTTTTCATGAATAGAATTTAAACCTAATTCTTAAAAGTGTTGAAAGGTTCAGCCTTTCTTATTTTTAGTTTATTCTATTATAGAACTTTCAAGAAGGTCTTTCAATGGTATGGGCTGATGGTTATAAACAATTACATTTTGGTTTGCTTTTTTTAACGTGGAAAAATATGTAGGAAAACTTTTAATCAGAGAAATATTTCTCCCAAGCAGAATATTGTTTCATTAATTGATTTAAGAAGCCATAAATTTCTTTATAACTCATTTATTATACTTTAAAATTTTCAGAAGAGGTTATTTAATTAATTCCAATGTGAAATGCTGGTTGATAGACAATAAAAACTTCCAATGACAAAACACTCTTCTGAAACCTGCACTTTTTTTTTTCCTTCTGGATTTTTAAAAATTATTTGTTTATTAATTAAAAAAATTTAACAACAAATGAACAAAAACATCAACATATGATCATTCCGTTCAACATATATAATCAGTAATTCACAATATCATCACATAGTTGCATATTCATCATTTCGTAGAACATTTGCATCAATTCAGAAAAAGAAATAAAAAGACAACAGAAAAAGAAATAAAACGAAAGCAGAAAAAAGATTATATATACCATACCCCTTACCCCTCCCTTTCATTGATCACTAGCATTTCAAACTAAATTCATTTTAACATTTGTTCCCCCTATTATTTATTTTTCTTCCAAATGTTCTACTCGTCTGTTGACAAGGTAGATAAAAGGAGCATCAGACACAATGAAACCTGCACATTTTGAATAAATAAAAGGTTTTTTAACATAGTGTTTTCTTCTATCTTATGTTTGAAACTAGCAGTGGCTCACTTTCTTTTTTGCTTTTTTCCACAGACAATGTCTTAATACAATTAAAAAACATTTTCTATCTTTTGTTTGTTTGTTTCTGTCTTTATAGCTTAAGAAATGCATAAAAACTCCAGAAATCCCTTCTAAACACGTTAGAAACTGGGTCCCAAAAGTCCTGGAACAACGGCGCCAAGGTTTGGAAACCTATTTACAGGTAAGATTTGTTTAGATTCTGAATTAATGTAATATAACTCAAATAATCATATCTCAAATTTTTCTCTCATTACTTGTGGATGTGGTCTAAAATATATCAAGCAGCCAATCAGTCCAGACTAAAATGAAAGAAATTTAAAAATTATAAATATGTTCTTTGTTGTTGTTTTTTTTCTTTAATAGGTTCTAATTAAATTTGAGTCTGGGTCAGGAAAGTGAAAATTTAGTATAAAGGTAAAGACTGATTAGAGGGATTATGACTTTTAAATTCACCTCAATAAATTCTTTCCCTGCCTAAGGAAGTTTCTGCTTTTTAGCAACCCCAGTCTTTAGCAGGAACAGGTGGGGAGGAGGAGAAGGTGAAAGATACTGAATTTTCAGTGGGACTGGCTGGTTTATTTACAGAATCGAATTGAGAATGAGTTTGCAAAAATTGCTTATGATGAAATGCCAACTTTTTTTTAGATTAGAATACATGTTTTAAATATAATGCACTAATGTGCTCTTTTCTGTACTGAGAGGAGCAGTACTGCTGTGTCTAGTGACAGTAAAAACAAAAGGAAAATGAGGAGTAGTGGAAGCTTCTGTTTGAAACAAAAAGAACTTGGAGGTTTGAAAATTTTTTGTAATCATTAAATAATTACACTGTTTTATGGGTGAGAAACTAAATCTAAAAAATACTATGTGTGTAGGGCAAGGAGTGAGATGGGGCCAGCCTGGTGGTCAGCCAGTACACCTTGCACCTGAATCCACTCGGGAGGCTGAAGGATGAGAATGAATGGGGGGTAAGGACTGGGGAATATCTTGGCTCTCAAAACAGGAGAGCTGAACTTCACTTAAGAGTTATGAACTTACCATGATGATCTTTTCATTTGAATACACATTACTTTCATACTGAGTACACAGGTAGTCAGACAGAGTTTTTTCTTTCATATCTTCTTGTACCCATTAGACAGTTACCCTAGGGTAGATTCTGTTAGAAAGGAAATGACAGACTGTGTGAAGCCAAGACCACTTCTTCTACAGAGCTTTTCTGGGTGCTTGTGCCTGATTCCATGGGGATGAGAAGCTAAGGAGGAGAGGCCGCCTGTGCAGATTTTACTTTGTAGTAAATTCAAAGGATTCTCTTCCAATAAAAAGATGCCGAGAGCCCGTTACTGGCCTCCTCATTAAGCTCATATTTGAAACCCCTGAGGACATCTGTGAGAGGAGGCTGTATCTTCTGTTTTTGCTTTTCTGCTCTTGGGTGCAGTGGAAAGCAGAATCCTTCACTGCCTCTTCCAGGGGGTGAGAGCTGAAAGTTAATGGGGTCACAAATCCCCATTTGTGGGGGAATGCTTGTGGCCATGTTCCTTGAGACTGTATGTAAAGCCACAAAACTTCTATAGCTTCAGGAAACACTACAGAACAAATTTTTTAAAAACTAGACTTTAGAAATTGTATGCAAAGAATAAAAAAGTGCACATTCTTTATAATTAAATTGAATAGGTAAACAATACGTTCTTGTTTGTAATCCAAATTTTCCACAGATATTGTATATGTATCTTCAAGCTTTAGTTTTACTCTTTAATTTTACTCTTCCCCTTTCCCCTATTGTATTTGACATATGACTTTCATTACTTCTCAATGTAAACATTTTAAGTTGTTTGTACTTTGCTTATAAATGTGTGGATGTGATTCATCTGACCCAGGGAAGAGTTTATGGTACCCCTCCAACTGAGCTTAGAATTTTCAGTCCTCAGATCTGGGGGTTGACAGATGTGGTTAAAGGCTGAGAGGGCTTGCTCTCTGCTGTGCATTTACTATTCGATTTGTCACTTAATTATCCAAGGAATTGAAGGGAGTGCTCTCTTCTTTCTTTTTTCCACTTGGTTCTGTTTGCAGGCAGTGGGAACTTGACAGAAGTTGCAAAATGCATGTAAGCAGTTTATCAATCCCAAGTGGAATGAAAATGCTGGCCTAGGTGCCATTTCTTGATGACTTTTGCTGTTTAAATCTCTTTAGAAGTAGCATAGTGTTACTGTTCCTTCAGTCCCACTCTCAGAGCTGGTCTGAACCCATCGAGCAGCTGCTGTCACCACTTCTTAGCAGGCAGCATCCTACCACTGACCCACCTTGTCATCAGGCAGGATAGCCTCTGTTCTGCCTGTGAACCTAAGAAGATACTGATACCCCAAAGCCATTATCTAAAACTCACAGGTAACTTAAAGTTATCTAGTTTACCTTGCTTCATCCCATTCAGTTATGCTGAGGACTCAAGCTGTTCTGGAGGGCGGAATACAAAAGGACAACAAGAAGGTGCTGCCAAATGGAGGGTTAGGGAGAGGATGGCAAAGTCTCCTTCTTCCCCCAAAGCAGCAAATAGGTAGGCAGAAATTCTCTGAATCAGCAGGGGGGCTGGGGGACAGGATAAGTCATCTCAGTGGCCCCATCAGTGCTGGATGAAGGGATGTAGACATTGGGGACAGAGACGGCAGTTCTGGCTGAGGTGCTTGGTGCCCACCCTTGAGGGAAGCAGCAGCAGGAGACTTGATCCTTGCCTATGGAGATGGCTGTGGGAGTCTTCCACCCCCAAAATAAAGGGGGGCATCACCCAATGCCGAGTCAGATATTGGCCCACAAAGTGAGATTCCCACAGTTTTAGCTGAGCTCAGTGAGATGCTGACAGGTGCCACCAGTTAAACAGCGTCTGAGGATGAGTAAGTAACTGAAGAGTGCCATCTGCTGGACAGGCCAGAAAGTGCAGGAGACAAAAGCAGCTTTCTGGAGCCTCTTCTGACCCTACCCCAGTCTCTTTGGAGATGGCGTGCACCCCTGCATGGGCAGCGAACTATGTTTTGGCTGGGAAATACTGACAATTCAGCCATCAAAGCAGTGTCCTAAAGCAAACTCAGAACACAATTAAATCCTAGACAAGAGAGAGAAACCAACCTTCAGAATAGACCCATCAAGACAATCAGGTGACTAGATATCAAAAAAAAAAAAAAAATACACACCAGGCATACTTAAACAAAGGAAGAAATGGCCCAATCAAAGGAACAAATCAAAAAGTCAGAGGAGACACAGAATCTGGAACAAGTAATCAATTTTTATGAAACAAGTAATTGTCTTTGAATCTGAATCAGTTCAAAGAAATGAAGGAAAATATACATAAGAGAAGAAGATATTAAGGAGACACCAGGAGAGCATAAAAAAGAATTTGAAAGAATACATAGGAAAAAAACAGACATTATGGGAATGAAGGACACTGTAGATGAAATTAAACATATACTACAGACATGCAACAGAGCAGATTTGAAGAGGCAGAAGAGAGAATCAATGAGCTGGAAGACAGGACAACCAAGTTCAAATGCACAAAAGAACAAACGGAGAAAGAAATGACAAAACTTGAGCAGGGTCTCAGGAAAATGATTGACGACACAAAGTGCATAAACGTACGCGTCATGGGTGCCCCAGAAGGAGAAGAGAAGGGAAAAGGGACAGGAAGAATATTCAAGGAAATAATGGCTGAAAATTTCTCAATCTTTATAAAAGAAATATGCAAATCCAAGAAACCCAGTGTACTCCAAACAGAATAAATCCAAATGGACCCCTCTATGCCAGTTTGAATCCATTATGTACCTCAGAAAAGCCATTTTAATCCTGATCTAATCTTGCAGATGCAGCTGTTTCTTTTCATCTTGATTCAGTACTGCAGTGTGAAACTTTTGATTACATTATTTCTGCTGAGATGTGGCATGCCCAATTGTGGGTGTGACCTCTTGATTAGTTGGAGATGTGACTCCACCCATTCCAGGTGGGTCTTGATTAGTTTACTGGAATCCTTTAAAAGAGGAAACATTTTGCAAATGACAGAAGCCTCAGAGCTGACAGCACAGCTGACAGAAACTTCAGAGCAGAGCTAACACAGCTGCCAACACTTAGAGAACGGAGATACAGATGGTTGGAGATGCTTGGAGCCCAGCAGACATCACCAGGAGATATTAAGCAAGCCAGAACCTGGAGAGAGCCAAGGGAAGCCAAGAGATGAAAGCCAGCCTTAGAGAAGCAAAGTAAGGAACCCCCACAGGAACAGAGGCTGAAAGCAACGGAGCCCAGGAACAAGGGACCAGCAGATGCCATCCACATGACATCCCAGCTGACAGAGGTGTTCCTGACCAATTGGCCTTTCTTGAGTGAAGGTAACCTCTTGATGGCGCCTTAATTTGAACACTTTCACTTCCTCAGAACTGTAAACTTGTAACTTATTAAATTTCCTGTTATAAAAGCCATTCCGGTTCTGGTATATTACAGCTTGCAAACTAAGACACCCTCTAAGACACAGGCTAATCAGACTGCATAATGCCAGAGAGAAGGAGAAAATTCTGAAAGCAGCAAGAGAAAAGCAATTCATCACATACGAGAGAAGCCAAACAAGATCAAGTGCTGATTTCTCATCAGACACAATGGAAGTGAGAAAGCTATATTTAAGATACTGCAAGAGAAAAATTGCCAGCCAAGAATTCTTTATCCAGCAAAGCTGTCCTTCAAAAATGAGGGAGAAAGTTGAATGTGCCTGATAAGGGCTTCCCAACTGAAGTTTCCTGTGGCTGCAAGGACCTCCCGGCAGCTGCATGTGGTTGCAAGTTCCCCAGCAAACTGAGCTGCAGTCATGTGCACGTGCTGAGAGACTCGGTTGAATTCTGCCTGATGGCTGCTTGGTGTGACCAGGCCATCACAGTCTTCTCCCCCGGCAGCTACCTTTTCCAAGTGGAATATGCTCAGGAAGCCATGAAAAAAAGGATCCAAGTTGGAATTCAAGGTACTGATATAGTTGTACTTACAGTAGAAAAAAAATCTGTTGCCAAGTATTCTAGTTTGCTGGCTGCTGGAATGCAAAATACCAGAAACAGAATGGCTTTTAAAAAGGGGAATTTAATAAGTTGCTCATTTACAGTTCTAAGGCCAAGAAAATGCCCCATTTAAAACTAGTCTATAGAATGTCCAATCTAAGGCATCCAAGGGAAAGATACCTTGGTTCAAAAAGGCTGATGACAGTTCAGCGTTTCTCTCTCAGCTGGAAGGGCACATGCCAAACATGGTGGCATCTGCTGGCTTTCTCTCCAGGCCCCTTGCTTCATGGAGCTCCCTGGGAGGCATTTCCTCCTTCATCTCCGAAAGTCGCTGGTTGGTGGACTCTCTGCTTCGTGGTTCTGTGGCGTTCTTGTGGCTCTGTTGTCGTTCTCTGCTCTCAGAATCTCCAGCTTTCTCCACAATGTTTCCTCTTTTATAGGATTCCACTAGACTAATCAAGACCCACCTGAATAGGTCTCCACCTAATCAAGTTTAATACCTGCAATTGATTGAGTCACATCTCCATGATAACCTACTCAAGTCTCCAACCTATGGTACTGAATAGGGATTAGAAGAAACAGCTGCTCCCACAAGATGGATTAGGATTAAAACATGGCTTTTCTAGGGTACATAAATCCTTTCAAACTGGCACACCAGGCTTCAAGATGAAAGGACTGTGATGAAAATTTGTGACCTTGATGATCGTGGCTGCATGACTTTTGCAGAACTAACTGCTGATGCAAGAGTAGTAATCGGCAGAGCCCGTGTGAAGTTTCAGTCATAAGCTAACAGTGGAGGGCCTGGTCGCTGAGGCTTATATAACATGCTTCATAGCAGCTTTAAAGCAGAAATATACTCAGAGCAATGGACAAAGACTTTTGGTATTTCTGCCTTAACTATAGATTTTGATGATGGTTTCCAAAGATTGTACCAAATAAATCCCTCTGGTAACTATCATGCTTTTTTCCTTCAAGAAGATCTATAAAATTATTTTCTAGGAAGCATAGGGTACCTGTATTACAGTTTTTATGTAAAGCACCTAAGTGTCTTTGTGGTTTTAAAAACAACCATGAAATGATATTGTTTTCACCTGAAAAAAAAAGTCCATCCACAGTTATTTCATCAAAAACTTTCAGATCACAGGGATAAAAGAGATTGTAAGAGGTTGGAGCTTGGATGGATAGGAGGAAGACATGCCAAGGGAATAAAATGAGTGTGGTATCAGAATTCTCCTAGCAGCATTGAAAGCTAGAAAACAATGGGACAATGTCTGTTAATGCTGAGCAAAAATGGTATTCAGCCTACAGTACTATGTCCACTCAAATTGTCAGTCAGAAATAGGGTCTCAAGAATTTTACCTCCCTGGCATTCTTTTTCAGGAAGCTACTAGAGAATGTGGTCCAGCAAACAAGGGAGTAAACAAAGAAAGGAAAAGACATAAATCCTAGGGAATAGTGTGATTAAACCCAGGAAGAGAGGCAATGCGAAGTCCTAGAAGCCAACGGTTACAGATTAGAATAGGAAGTTTGAAGCCTACAAGAAGAAAGCTCCAGAAAAAAAAATTCAAGTTCTGGAAATGGTATTTGAACTTTCGAAAATACTAGCTGGTACATGATTAACCTGCTGGAAAATTTGGAAAATTTTAGCACTAGGTATCTGAAACACTAGCTAATGGTAAAACAAGGTAATTATCAGCTTCAGAAAACAAGAATTTATCTGGAAAAGAAATGTAATAGTTTACTTTTTTTATCTTTTGCTTAATGTGCTTCTTTATTCACAATAAAAAGTCAAGTCACATCATAATGTTTTTTTCATTTATATCAGGGAAAATCATTTCATACAAGTGTGGATGTTTTACTTGTAGTGTGATAACAAAAACAAACAAAAAAAAAACAAAAATTTTTTTCCACCAGTTGAGATGGAGTCACAGTAGGAGAGAGATGCTGAAATATTACTCTGGCTGTTAATCTTGTATGAATGTCAATAAAGAGCACTTTCACTCATGTAAAAAGAAGTGAGAGAGAGTGTAAAATATTCACAGATAAACAGAAGCCAAGAGAGTTCATTAATGAGACAGGCTCTATAAGAACTCCTAAAGAGAGTTCTGCTGGCTGTAAAGAAAAGACAGGAGAGGGATCCCTGGAGGAGGGTACAAAAGAGTATTATTAAAGGTAACTAAAAGAATAAAAAGAGAAGAAAAGAAATAATCTCACAAATAAAACCAAAGGATAAAATGGTTGAGGTAAGTACTGCTTTTATAGTAATAGCATTGATTGTTAGTGGATTAATTTCCCCCATCAAAAGGCACAGATTGGCAGAATAGATAAAAAATCATGATCCATCTAAATGCTGTTTTCAGGTGACTCATTTTAAACCCCAAAATACAAGTAAAAAGTAAAAGGATGGAAAAAAATATTCCACACAAGCAGTAAAACAGTTAGCTACACCAATATCAGACAGAATAGACTAAATGTAAAAAATGTTATGTGATAAAGAAGGACACTATATATTAGTAAAAGGGGCAATTCACCAAGAAGAAAGATATCTGTATACCCAATCAAGGTGTCCTAAAGTACATGAGGCAAACACTGGCAAAACCGAGGGAGTGATAGTGTCTCTACAATAATAATGGGAGACTTCATCACACCACTCTTTTGAATAGACAGGGCATCTAAACAGAGGATCAATAAGGACACAGAGAACCTAAATAATATGGTAAATGAGCTAGACCTAACAGACATATATAGAACATTGCATGCCAAAATAGCAGGATATACGTTCTTCTCAAGTGCTCATGGAACATTCTCCAGGAGAGACCATATGCTGGGGCACGAAACAGGATTAATAGATTTAAAATGATTGAAATTATACCAAGCATTTTCTCTAATCATAATGGAATGAAGCTGGAAATCAATAACAATTAGAGAACTGGAAAATTCACAAATATATAGGGGTTAAACATCACACTCTTAAACAGTCAGTGGGCCAAAGAAGAAATAACAAGACAAATCAGTAAATATCTCAAGATGAATGAAAAGAAGAGCACAATATATTAAAACTTATGGGATGCCACGAAGGCAGTACAAAGCAGGAAATTTATAGCCCTTAACACCTGCATTAAAAGAGAAGAAAGAGCTAAAAACAACAACCTAACTGAACACCTGGAGCAACTAGAGAAAGAACAACAAACGAATTCCAAAGCAAGCAGAAGGAAAGAAATAACAAAGATTAAAGCAGAAATAAATCAGAATTAAAAAAAAGAGAAAATCAATAAAATCAACTGTTGGTTCTTTGAGAAGATGAATAAAATTAAGAAACCTTTAGTTAGGTTGCCAAGACAGAAAGAGAATATGCAAATAAATAAAATCAGAAATGAAAGGATAAGTCCCATGGGCCCTGAAGAAATATAAAAGATCCCAAGAGGATACTATGAACAACTTAGGGCAACTTCCTAGAAGCACACAAACAACCTACATTGTCCCTAGAGGAAATAGAAGCCCTCAACAAACCAGTCACTATAAAGAGATTGAATCAGTCAGCAAAAAACCTCCCAACAGTGATAAGCCCAGGACCAGATGGCTTTACAGGCGATTTTACCAAGCTTTCCAACAAGAATTAATACCCTTCCTGCCTAAACCCTTTCAAAAAATTTGAAGAGGGAACACTGCCTAACTCATTCTGTGAAGCCAACATCATCCTAATCCCAAGGCCAGATAAAGATACTATAAGAAAAGAAAATTACAGACCAATCTCTATGAATGTAAATGCAAAATCCTCAACAAAATACTTGCAGATCTAACAGCACCTAGAAAGAGTTATGCACCATGACTAAATGGGTTTTATACCAGGTATGCATAAAGAAAGAGAAATCAATGAATGTAATATACCACATTAACAAATCAAAAGGGAAAAATGCCACAGTCATCTCAGTGGACACAGAAAAAGCATTTGACAAAATCCACCATTCTTCCTTGACAAAAACCCTTCAAAAGAGGAATAGAAGGGAACTTCCCCAACATGATGAACAGCATATATGAAAACCCACAGCTAACATCATCCTCAATGGTGAGAGACAGAAAGTTTTGCTTCTAAGATCAAGATGAAGACAGGATGCCCTCTCTCACCGCTTTTACTCACCATTGTGCTAGAAGTTCTAACTAGGGCAGTTAGTCAAGAAAAAGAAATAAAAATATTTCCACATTTAAAAAAAATAATAAAAAAGGCATCCACATTGGAAAAGAAGATGTAAAACTCTCACTATTGGCAGATGGCATGATCCGATACTTAGAAAATTCTGAAAAAAAACATGACAAAGCCACTTGAGCTAATAAACCACTTCAGCAAAGTGGCAGGACACAAGATTAACACGTAAAAATTGCTGGTGTTTCTTTTTATTTATTTATTTTTAATTTACATTTAAAATTATTAAAAATTACCCATCTGGCCTATCTTATATTTCTATTAGATATTGGTGGTCTAGAGTGTTTTTGTCTCTTTGTAGTTATTTTGATCATCTAATAATTGAAACACCTTCCTCTGTCAGATTTTCCTCTTTGTTATTTTAGGCAGAAAATGAACATTTCTGAGTTCTCAATGTCCAGTGAAAACTAAAAAATCTTCAAAATGGTGTCTGAGACTTTTATAATTCAATTTCATTGAGATATATGGTCATATACCTTATAATCATCAAAATCATACAATCAGTGGTTCACAGTATCATCATATGGCTGTGCATTTGGTGACAAAAATTTTTTTTTTCTGTAGTACACCATCCTTTGTAACTTGTATAGTTAGCTTATTCGAGTACATAATTACATGAAACCTTGAATGGGGAGTGAGATCTTGTCGGTATGTACAGGTTGGTGGGATGCCTGTACAATTGATTTTTGGTGACAAAAATTTTTTTCATTACTCTAAAAAATAAAAATAATAATAAAAGTAAAAATAAAAGTGAAAAAAAAACCCACCCAAAACATGCCCCCATCCCCCCTATTATTTATTTATTCATCTATTTATTTTCTTGTTCATCTGTCCATACACTGGATAAAGGGAGTATCAGTCAAAGGTTTTCATGGTCACACTTTAAAAGCTTTATAGTTATTCAGTCATCTTCAAGAATCAAGGCAATTGGATTACAGTTCAGCAGTTTTAGGTATTTTCCTCTAACTATTCCAATACACCAAAAACTGAAAACAGATATCTATCTACTGCATAAGAATAACCTCCAGAATGGCCTCCCAACTATTTGAAATCTCTCAGCCACTGAAACTTTATTTCATTTTTCTTCCCCCTTTTGGTCAAGAAGGCTCTCTCACTCCCACAATATCAGGGCCAGGCTCATCTCCTGGAATCATGACCCATGTTGCCAGGTAGATCTACACCCCTGGGAGTCATGTCCCACTTAGCAGAGAAGGCAGTGAGTTCACCTGGCTTAGAGAGAGAGGCCAAATCTGAGCAACAAAAGAGGTTCTCTGAAAGTGACTCCTAGGTAGGCTTAGCTTCTCCTTTTCAGGAATAAGTTTCATAAGGCAAAACCCCCAAATTAAGGGCTTGGCCCATCAAATTGGCAGTCTTCAATGCTTGTGAGAATATCAGGTCTTCCCTAGGTGGGGAATTTTAATATTTCCACCTTTTACCCCAGTCCCTATATACTTTTTAATCCCAACTTACTCTGGGATATATTGGGGCATCCCACCAACCTGTACAAACCGGCAAGATCTCACTCCCCATTCAAGGTTTCATGTAATTATGGTACTTGAATAAGCTAACTATACAAGTTACAAAGGATGGTGTACTACAGAAAATATAAATTATGCGCCCATAAAACATCTCTTCCTTTGGTCTCATACAGAAGTTGAAGTTTCATTCACCTGGTTGCATGCCTCATGACTTCATTTTTTCTTGCAGCTGCTCAGTTTTCCATTGTATATATACACTATGGTTCCTCCTTCTGTTCTTCACTTGATGTACCATTAGGCCACCTCTATCCATTGCGAATTGCAAACACCAGTGTGCAAATGTCCCTCACTCAGTTCCTCCAAGTGTACACCTAACTATAGGGTTGCGGGATCATACGGCAACCCCACCTCTAGCCTCCTGTGGAGTCAACACACTGCCTCTAGCTGGGCTATGCCTCTCAGCTACCCTGCCAACAGTGAATAGGTACATCTCTCTCTTCACATTTTCATCTGCACTTGAATCTCTCTATTCTTTTTTTTTTTTGCATGGGTAGGTACTGGGAATCGAACCTGGGTGTCTGGCATAGCAGGTGAGAACTCTGCCACTGAGCCTTCTCTATTCATTTTTAAACAGTTTTATTCACACATCATACAATTCAACCTAAGTAAAAAAAAATCTCTGGTTCTAAACATAATCACATAGCCATGCCTTCACCACCACACTCTGTATACAGATATTTCCATTACTTCTGGGAATAATCCCTTACCCCTCCCACATATCCCCACTTAACTGACATTTAGCTTTGGCATACTGCCTTTGTTACATTTAATGGAAACATATTACAATGTTACTGTTAACTGTAGACTCTAGTGTGCATTGATTGTATTTTTTACTGTATACCATCCCATTTTTAGCACCTTGCAATGTTGACATTCATTTGTTCTCCCTCATGCAAAAGCATTCTTATATTTGTACATTTAATTACCATCATTGTCCACTCTAGGCATTGCTAAGTTCTACCATCCCAGTCTTTATACTCTGTCTTTCCTTTTAGTGTCATACATGCCCCCAGCCCACCTTCCTCAACCATTCTCACACTCAGCTTCGTTCAGCATACTTACAATGTTGTGCTACCATCAGATGGTACTGTGCTATCCATTTCTGAATCTTTACAGTCAGACCTGTTGAACATTCTATACTCCTTCAGTATCTAATGCCTAATCTCTACCCCCTCTTTTTATCTCCTGATGACCTGTGTTCTTAACTTTAACTCTCAAAGTTCACTCATTAATATTAGTTCACTTTGAGACCATACAGTGTTTGTCCTTTTGTTTCTGGCTAATTTCACTCAGCATAATGTCCTCAAAATCCATCCATGTTGTTACATACGTCATGACTTTATTCTGTCTTAAAGCTATGTCGTATTCCATGGTATATATATACCAGTTTATTTAGCCACTCATCCATTGATGGACATTTAGGCTGTTTCTATCTCTTCATAATTGTGAATAATGCCAGTATAAACATCAGTGTGCAAATGCTTTTGTCCTTGCCTTTAGTTCCTTCGAGTATATACCTAGTAATGGAATTGCTGGCTCATATGGCAATTCTATATGTAGCTTCCTGAGGAACCACCAAACTGCCTTCCAGAGCAGTAGCACCATTCTCCATTCCCACCAACAGTGAATAAGTCTGCCTCTTTCTTGACATCCTCTCCAGCACTTGTAGTCTTCTGTTTTTGTTCTTTTGTTTTGATAATGGCAGTTCTAGTAGATGTGAGCTGATATCTCATTGTGTTTTTATTTGCATTTCCCTTATAACCAGTGAGGTTGAGCGTCTTTTCATACATTTAGAGCCATGTGTATTTCCTCTTCTGAAAAGTGACTGTCCGTGTCTTTTGCCCATTTTTAATTGGATTGTTTGTCTTTTTGTTGTTAGGTTGTAGGATCTCTTTATATATTCTGGATAGTAAACCTTTATCTGATATGTGTTTTCCAAATATTGTCTCCCATTGTATAGGCTGCCTTTTTACTTTTCTGACAAAGTCCTTTGATGCACAAAAGTGTTTAATTTTGAGGAGATCCCTTTCATCTATTTCTTCTTTCATTGCTTGTGTTTTGGGTATAAAGTCCAAGAAACCACCTCCTATCACAAGATCTTTGAGATATTTCCCTATATCTTCTTCTAAAAGTTTAAGATTCCTAGTGCTAATGTTTATTTTAGGTCTTTAATACATTTTGAGTTAATTTTTGTATAAGGCATGTGTGCTGGTTTGAAAGGAAGTATGCCCCCTAAAAAAAGCCATGTTTTAATCTAAATCCCATTTCATAAAGGTAGAATAATCCTTATTCAATACTGTATATTTGAAACTGTAATGAGATCATCTCCCTGGTTGATGTGATTTAGTTAAGAATGGTTGTTAAACTGGATTAGGGGATGACATGTCTCCACCCATTTGAGTGGGTCTTGATTAGTTTCTGAAGTCCTATAAAAGAGGAAACATTTTGGAGAATGAGAGATTCAGAGA
>PVIY010048025.1:0-17525 GCA_004026745.1 Myrmecophaga tridactyla | reverse complement strand
TTGATAGTTTGTATCCTCGATATGTTGTGATGAGAATGGCATTTTACCTCTGTGGTCTTTCTTCCAAAAACCCATAGCCTCATCAGGGAAATCCCATTTGAGTGAAAGTCTACAAAATATGTGAGCAATACTCCTCTAAACTGTCAAGGTTATCACAGACGAGGAAAGTCTGAGAAATGTCACAGCCCAGAGGAGCTTCAGAGACATAATGATTGAAATTAATGTGGTGTCCTGGATGGGGTCCTGAACAGAAAAAAGGGTATCAGGTAAAACAGAGGAAATCTGACTAAAGTATAGACTTTAATTAAAAATAATATATCAATAATGGTTCATTAATTGGTAAAAATGTGCATGCCAATATAAGATAATAATGAGGAAAACTGCGTGCAGGGTACATGGGAACGCTCTACACTAACTTCTAAATGTTTCTGTAAATCTAAGTATGGTCTAAATATAAAGTTTACTTTTTTTTTTTTTTTAATTTGCATATGGGCAGGAGGCACCAGGGATCGAACTCCAGACCTCCAGCACGGCAGGTCGGAGCTCTGCCTGCTGAGCCACGGCAGCCGCCCTATAAAGTTTACTTTTGAAAAAAAAAAGGCTCACAATCTAGAGAACAAAATATCTTATTGATACTATGGAATGATAAGAGACATGCCCTAGGTTATTTTGAAAAAACAGAGGAAGTTGTGCACTTTAACTTTCAGGATTCTAAAATAGTATTTAGCAGTAATTGGTAATATCTCTCTTTATCCTTACTCACACTTGTAATAAAGGCATTTTTCTTCTTTCGCAGTTGTAGAAATTAAAGTTGTAAAGGTGAAGTGACTTGTCCAAAGTCAACAGATTTAGGAAATAGTAGATTCAAACTGAACGTAATTCTGTCCTGCTCCACAATCTGAACATTGAATGACTCTAGTATAAATCCTCTGCCGTAGTTGTGAATTAGAATCACTTTGGGAACGTTTATTAAGCATGTAATAATTATCTGGACCTAAGTCAACTGAATGAAAACTTCCAGAGATTGTGCTTAGACTTGAGATAGCATAAAACAAATTAAAACCAACAACAGAAATTTGACAAGTGAATCTGATATGCACCAAAAATATATATATATGATGCCTGAAATGTGAAGAATCAGAAAGCTGGAGCATGTGTGAGTAGATAGAGTTTCTAATAAAGGAGAAAGCCTTTTAAGAGAGAGCATAGTTTTTCAGGAAGCTGAATACATTTTAGAGTGACATGAGCAGGGCTGCATTTGAAACTATGATGAAAACTGTAGCTGTAGAAGTCAGCAAGGGTCAAATAGTTAGCAACAAGTAAATAAATTGGTATAGGCAAAAAGAAATACTTCCTTTAAAAGATTTCTAACAAAGGAGTGACATGATTAGATGTGTATTTCAGAAAGACCATTGGTGAATGCTGGTGATTGAAAGATTAGTTCAGAGGTGTTGGTGGTAATCTTGTTAAGGGTTGATGAAGCATGAACAGTGCAAATAAATAGGCATAAATGGATTAGAGAGATATGGAGAGGATAACTCAGTAGTATTTTATTTGTACATGAATATAAAATGCAAAAAGGTAACCTATTATTGGATAAATCCCAAGGTTTTGACTGGAAACTTGCATCAAAATTTTAGCTGTTATGGGGAACAAGAAAGAGGACTAAATTTGGGGATAAAATTATGAATTTAGTTATTTTGTATCCTGATTTTGAAATCTCCAAGGAATTCACAAAAGTAGATATTCAATATGTAAGTGGATATTCAAAGCTTCTCAGGACGTCCTCTAGCTGGAAATACAGCTTTGAGAGTTAAAATAATCTGGCAATGGTTTCAGAAAATAGAGTAGAATAGCTGGCTTCTGTAGAAAGGGAATTATTTACATGCTATTAGATCACGTACCTAGTTGCCAAACTGTCCATGCGATTAAGGGCATGGACCTTGAGATGGGGAGTTTATCCTGGATTATCCAGGTGGGTCTAATCTGATCACAGCAACCCTAAAATATAGAGATCCATTTTCCAGCTGTAGAAGTTCAGAGAGATGCAATGTGAAAAAGACACTGCCTACCATTGCTGGCTCTCAAGATGATGGATGGGGTCCATAAGCCAAAGAATGCAGATGGTCTCTGGAAGCTGTTTCAAGAGGAAACAGATTCTCTTCTAGAGCCTTCAAATAATAACACGGCTCTGCTGACACTTTGATTTTTCTCAATAAGACCCATGTTGTATTTCCAACCTATAGAACTGTAAGATAATAAATTAGTCTTATTTAAGCCACCAAATATGTGGTATTTTACTGTGGCAACAGTAGAAAATTAATAGATTTATTTCAGCCTATTTTAGACTCTGTGTGTCTGCAACTATTTGATAGATCTTAAGTCATATGCATATATCTAGCTGCAAGAAATGCGACATTCAACTTTTTCATCTCTACCATACAGGAAGGCTTACTAAATTAGAGTCCAAATGGATGCTGAAATGCAATGTCACAATAACATCACAAGGGTTATCACCTCAATGTGGTGATTGACGTGATGGATGCACATTAAGAAGGAACAGGAATTCCATCCATCACTTTTCATGACTCAAAGAGAGAAAGGGGAATCAGGATATCTCCTTGGGAAACAGTGATACATCAGGGTGAGCATAAGACGGGGCACAATTTATATCACCAAGGACAACTGCCAGAATAAATAAATATGAGGAGCAATTATGGCATGAAAGTCAAAAGAAGAATGATTTTACGGAGAGGTCATTTGGCCCAATGTGTCAACAACTGGCATAGAGAAACCAAGCAGGAAAAGATTCGGAAATGTTGAGAGCCACTTGTGTTGGTGAGAGCAGTTTCTGGAACTGGTAGAAACAGAAAAGAAATTGCACTGAGTTGGGAGGTGAATGAGGAATAAGGATTAATTTTCTTGATATTTCAAAAATAATAACATCAATTGAAAATTGGATATTTCCTCCTAGTCAACATGTCTCTGTATGTTAGAAAATTTCAAAACAAGTTATTCAATCTGCACATACCTGAAGGGAAACCTTAAGCAATCCTCAGTAAGAAAACAATAAAATTCAAGCAACAGGAAAGAGGAGAAATTTTAGTTCCACCTTTTTCAGAAGGGTGGTGTCTGGTAGAAGAAGATAAGAAACAACCACAGGCATTAGTGTGAGAATTTTCCAGGTAAAACTCAGCTTGAAAGATTTTGTTTTATTTTTTTCACCCTGCATTAACGGAGGTCTCAAAAGCCACTCTGACCTAGAAGGTGTTTTGAGGAATTTCTTATGAGCAGTTTGCTATGGGCATTTTGCAAAGCACAGAGGGCAGTAGTAGAATTCATCACTTCAGGATTGTCTCAGTCAGTGAAAAGGAGAATAGAAACAGAAAAATCTAACTTGAAAAAATATGTAATTGGTGGTGCTGTGTAATTAAACAAAAACATGTGTATTTTAGGGGTGATACCTGAGCAGTGTCAGACAGTAAGGGGATGAGAATTTTGTAAATGAACAACATGTGGCAAATACTCCCACTTTCAAACTGAGGTGCCAAACCACCTATTTGGGACATGCAAAGGAGGTGTCTAAAATAGAAGAGACTTGTACTGGAGATTAAAAAGGGAATTTCGGTGGTGGAAGTTCTACCCTCCCTTGCCATCATGGAGGACAGTGGGCAGATTCTTATCTCTGACCTCTGGCCTGGTAAGAATAACTTCAAGAGGGTACTCAACTGGTTAAGCACTTTACAAAAGAAAAAGTCAGCTTTAAACATATTCCAGTCTCTTTGTTAGCTCTAAACAGTAAAGTAGACCTTTCCTTCCCCTTTACAAGGAGAAGAAATAGCTGAGCACAACCCCTTCCTCACCTTCCCACTTCCACTGCCCCAGTCTTCGGTTGGATGTGGGGAGAAATATTACCTTTGAATAGTTTCAGAATTTTGATGATCATATGGGATGGGAGGTATTAATTATGGAATTGAAACTTCTTTTGTGACTAATGTGACCAGAGGTCTTATCTGAATAAATAGCTTTGAGACTAGCTGGGGTTTTATCCTGAGTTATGATAAATCTATCCTCCACTGAGCAGATTACAAAATCAGGTGTGATCAAGTATCTGGTACATAGTTGGAGCTCAAGAAATGATGGTGAATAAATGAGTCATTGAATGGGCAATGTCTCTCAGACCTTTACAAAGTGGAGATTTCAGTTGCAGGGTCCCAAATTAGCACCCTGATAAAGGCTCGAACTCCTTCTGTAGAGGAAATCTACTTATGATGAATACATGTCCTCCCAAAAGGATAAAAACCAAAAAACAAATGTAAGAGAAATTCTATTTGCTTTATGATGGCACTGCATCAGTTCTGCGCTCTCCACATTTTGTGTGTGTGTGTGTGTGTGTGTGTGTATGTGTGTGTATCTATATATAGATATAGATATTAAGCCTTTTCCCTTGCCTAAGAACAAATGTCACATTAACTGGAAAAAAGCATCTCATTTCTAATGTTCTCTCAGGCTTTTCTCTTACTAACTTGTTTGTGTTTATCTTCTCAGGTCGCCTATTTCCTTGCTTAAATATTGGCTTCTTATTTGGAGCACCTACTTTTTTTTTTCTTTTCACTTTTTCTGATCTTTGCTCAATGAACTGGATTTCTAATAGCACAGCTTTTCAGCACCAAGTATGTAATTGTAGGAGAGGAGGATGCTTTTCATTGCCCACAGTGTCTCTGAGGGATTCACCAAACTACCCAGCCCCCACTCTGTAGGTGAAGTGTTCATAAGGAAATTCCTGACCCACATGAATTTAATGCCAAAACCAGTTTAGCAAAACTAATGTGGATAGCAAGAAAAGTACACCTCAGGAAACTAAATGCCATATACCTCTTCACTGGACCTGGTCTCTTGATTCTGTTTATAAATTCCTAAAGGAAAGGATGACCAGGACACAGTTGCTTAATATTGTTTTATTAGATTTTATTTTATTTTCTGACTAAGAAGAAAAATACAGGACTGCTCTGATCATGACATTGTAAGTCATATGAAGATTTTTTGTCCAATAGAAGAAATGTTTTCTCTAAGCATTTGTTAAAATAACATTAAACTGTCAAGATCTCCCCACCTAATAGTATTTTTTGCTCAGTTCACCTTTTACGTCTGTATTGGGAATGCACATTCAACTGTATCACCAGCTAGGGCACACACACACAAAATGATGATGTCACTTTAGAAACTGAAGTCTATCAAATTTCCTGTGGATTTTTTTTTTTTACATTATATGCAAGAAGCTATAATTACTGTCCTAGACTTTCATTTGAAATATTGAATAGGTATTTAGGCAGCTTCAATGCACATAATGCGTTTTTAAAGGTTAGGGAAGGCACTATCTACTCTGAAATCTAAACATAAAAAAGCTGATTTCAGTTTCTGCTTGGCAAACATGCACACATTCTCATATCTGTGCAATGGCACTGGAACCCTTATCCTTACATACATCTTTAGTTCCTGGGTCTCATGGCAAGTCATCTGGGGAGAACTGCCCTGAAATCTGCAGCAACAGAAAGCTGGGGAGGAAGTTAAACCATCTATCACTTCTCAAGGCAATTTCTCCTCTTGGGTTGTAATCTACTTTGTGCTCTTATTGTAAATCTGAGGAAAGAGTGAGATAATTACTAAGGAAGAACCAAAGGGAGTGGCTAGGAAGAGTAAGGAAGTCTTTTGCACTTTTCCTCCCATTTAAAGCCCAGGGTTTGCTAGCTAAAATGAACCATTACAGAGTACTCTGTTTACTACATATGCCCCTTCATTTCTTAAATGGGCATTTGCCCCTCAAGACAAAAATCCTCTCCTCTTCTCTAATATCCATGCTCCAACCTCCATGAAATCTCCTCTGATTCAAACCCCTTCCAAAACAAGCCCTCACCTTCTAAGTGACTTTTAGAAGTTGATCTCAATATCTGAACATCTTGTGGAATTTTACTATCACTTATATTGTATAAATATATATGGCGTTTATGTTCTAAAGACAGCATACAAACTGTATATGATATTTGGTGGCAGAGAGAATCTTGAATATCTTGAAAATCAACTCTGAACTTGTTAATATTGTGTCATCTTTCAATACATCCAATGCAAGAAATTTGTCATAAAGCAAAAATAGACTGAAATATATTAGGGGTGCATGCTTTAGAAAAAATAAATACTGCATCTAAACTTTTTGATTACCTGTCTCATATTATGATGCTCAGCCTTGGGAAAAGGCAGAGGGACTGAGATAGACTGAGAACACTGCAGTTACAAGCCCCCTTCTCACTTCTCTGTAAAAGTCCCTTGAATGTCATGGGAGGCAAAATTACCAGCTTATACTTATTATTTATAAATAATTTATTTAAATTGTTTCTCTCCCTCTGCTTCCTTCTGTCCAACTCTCTGCTCTTCATTCATATCTCCTCCCCCCAACCCTGTATTTCTCTGAGTCTTAGCAGTCCTCTGCTAAACTTTCTTTAGCAGTTTATCTCACCTATGAGGCGTCAATCTTCTGTAGGTCGAGGTCTGCATCTGAGCAATCTTTATTCCCAAATGCTCAGCAAAGTGCTTAGCAAAGAATAGGTACTCGAAAGATAGCTGTAAAATAAATGTTCATACTTTCTGGATGTTAATATGACAGTGTTGATGTTATTTGCTTTAAAATTTTACTGTGAAATGTTTTTAGCCTCAATCCTTCTTAAAATCAAATTTTATAAGGAAATATAAAAAACACAGATGGAAGCAGAGCTGTGTTGATTAAAATGAGAATGGAGGTAGGGAGCACTGCAGGCCAGCATGATTATTCTTGTTCTCATTTTGCTCTCATCTGGAGGTCCTTAAAGGTGATGCAGAACTCTTAAATGGTCAGGACAGAAAGTTTGAGAATCACTGTCTTATTTACGTATTTGTATACTAATCATTAAAAGGTTGTGAGAGTACAGAGCAACAGGAAGCCTTAGACTCCATTTGACGAATCAATAAAAGATAAGGGAAAGAATTTTTTTAAATTGTAAGAGATGTGATGAGAGAAAGTGCCTATTTCTAATTTTCAATTATTCATCTTACATTTGTTTTATCACCACAACTTCAAAATAAATATTAATATTTTAAGCCTAAATTCACAAACCAATATCCATGACATGTTCTATACATAATCCATGCAGAAATTCATGAGACTTTAGACATTTGAATAATTTGGAAATGTTTCATCAAGAGCAAAAAAAAGTGTTATTTTGAGAACAGCAGAATGTATGAAATTCTACAATATATTGTAAATATTATAGCAATATAATAATTATTACAAATTAGAGTAACATCTCCTATAGAAAATATTATTAATTTAGCATCTCTAAATTTCAAGCTTTCTTAGCATACAATAGGGAAAATCGTACCTATTTTGAAGTATTTCTGTGAGCATCAATGGAATGAAAAATGCAAAACAGTTGATCTATCACTTGGTATGCACCCTATATGTGAAATAGTATTTTTTTAATTTTTGAAAGAAGGGGAGTTTTTAAATATATTACTATTATTGGCATTAATATGGTGGTTTAAAAATTTGAAAATCAATTGAAATGGTATAAATGAGCTTCAATTTTATATATAATTTTTCATGAAATATATATGGATACGTACATGAATAATTGCATTGAAAATTATGCTTAAACTGTCCAATACAAAGTTAGACATGTCCTATAGGAGAGTAGCAGTGATTATGCCATTGTATAGCATGTTTAAAAATAAAAGTGGGACGAGTATGGAAATTATGACACTGCTGTCCATAACTGTTTTTGCACATATTTTCTT
Organism: Myrmecophaga tridactyla; assembly: GCA_004026745.1. Lineage (NCBI taxonomy): Eukaryota > Metazoa > Chordata > Mammalia > Pilosa > Myrmecophagidae > Myrmecophaga > Myrmecophaga tridactyla. The sequence continues at coordinate 9,701 of PVIY010048025.1, read as the reverse complement.
TGCCTTCATTAAATTTGGTTGGGATTACATCTTGAATCCACCTGGTGTTTCTGTTCTCAGAGTAGCCAGTCTCTATTCAGTATTTCCACTGCTCCCCCATCTAATACTGACTTCCTTTTCAGAATAACCTTTCTTGACCATGTTTTGTTTGGTTTGGTTTATGCTGTATGGTGGGGGACACATTTCATTCTTTTTCCCTGTGACGATCCCATTATTATTATTATTATTATTGCAGCACCATTTGTTGAACTTTTTTTCTTTTCTTTTGGTGAAGGGAATGCATGAGCCGGAATCAAACTGGGTCAGCTGCATGGCAGGCGAGACTTCTACCACTGAGCTACCCTTGCACCCCCTCTTAACCATGTTTATAATCAATGACTTCTTCAAGCAACTAGAATGAAAATAAAAGGGCTTTCGCCTGGATTTATCTTTGCTCTTCTTAACAGAAGCATATTCTGCAACTGTGCCAGCTCTAGCTCCATAGTTTCCAGTTAGTCAACCCATTCTGACTCTAGCCTGCAATGAAAGACATATGACTCAGCAGCACTGTTTGTGTGTGCATGTGTGTGTGTGTATTCTATAATGAAAGTACTTATCTGCATATTTATAATAAAATGGAAATGCTCAAATATACAAAGTCTTAAAGACAACAGTATAATGAACTACCCATATACTGAATACCCAGTTTCTACATTTATCAAGGTTTGCTAATCTTATTTATTTAGATTTATTTAATCTACTTCCCACAATTGCTTCAATATTTTAAAGCACAACTCTAGCATCATATCATTTCTCCCATAAATACTTCACTAATATATGAGGATTTCTGTTTTTAAACTAACCACAAAACCACTTAACAAAATTAACAGTAACACCTGCTCTAGTTTGCTACTGCCAGAATGCAATATACCAGAAATGAATGGCTTTTTAAAAGGAGAATTTAATAAGTTGCTAGTGTACATTTCTAAGGCTGAGAAAATGCCCCAATTAAACAAGTCTATAGAAATGTCCAATTAAAGGCATCCAGGGAAAGATACCTTGGTTCAAGGAGGCCAATGAAGTTCAGGGTTTCTCTCTCATAGGAGAAGGCACATGGCAAACAGGGTAAGGGCTTCTCTCTCGACTGGAAGAGCACATGGCGAACATGGCGTCATCTGCTAGCTTTCTGTCCTGGCTTCCAGTTTCATGAAGCTCCCGGAGAGGCATTTTCCTTCTTCATCTCCAAAGGTCGCTTGCTAGTGGACGCTGCTTCGTGATGCTGCAGCATTCTCTGCTCTCTCCGAATCTCTTTCATTCTCCAAAATGTTTCCTCTTTTACAGGAGTCCAGAAATTTATTAAGACCCACCCAAATGGGTGGAGACATGACGTCACCTAATCCAGTTTAACAACCACTCTTGATTAAATCACCTCTCCAGGGAGATGATCTGATTACAGTTTCAAACATACAGTATTGAGTAGGGATTGTTCTGCCTTTACAAAATAGGATTTTGATTAAAACATGTTTTTTCTAAGGTCCATACATCCATTCAAACCAGCACACATCCTAATGTTAATACCTAGTCTGTATCCAAATATTTTTTGTTGTCTAAATTTTTTTTTTTTTACTTTTAATTGATCAAATCAGAATCCACATCACACCACATATTGCATTTGTCTTTAAGTTTTTTTTTTAATCTATAATATCCTCCACTTCCATCATTTTTCATGGCCTTTATTTGTTGAAAGCTAGCTCATTTGTCCTGTAGACTTCCTCACATTCTGAATTTGGTTCATTGCTTCTCATGTCATCATTTAACATGTTCTTTTAGCCTGTACATATGCCTGTAAACTGGTTGATAGGCCTAGTGGTATTCAAGATGAATTAGTTTGGCAAAAGTGTATTGTGGGTAGTATGTATTTCTTATTGTATTTCAGCAGGCACATGATATCTGTCTGCCTTAGATTTAGAGGTGCTAAAATTGGTCAGCGAGTTCTTGGATTGTCAATCAAAACTATGCAGTATAACTCCCATGAATTGAAAAATTATTATGTTTTACTACTATCATTTCTTCCTCATTTATTAGCTGAATTTATTTTTAATAGACAAGAACTTTTCCATGTCAACTGTATTTCATAACTCTAATAAAAGAAAAGCAAAATATATGCTTTTTTCCTGATATGCATTAATCCTGGTCTCCAACAACATTCATTTAACTATGAAATTACTTATTTGCTTTAACCGTGTACAACAATTCCAAAATTTCTAATTTTGGCAATATCATTGAAAGTAGTTCAACATTTCTTAGTTCTTATTTTTTCCCTTAGGATCATTGCACTTTGAAAAAATTTTATATTTTAATATGCCACTCACTTGATATTTATTTTATTCAGTTTGTTCTCAACTTTTAGAGATTTTTTTTTAATTTTTAGTTTGTTTATATAATTTTCTATGCCAAAATTATAAAAGAAACAAAATTCAGTAAACCCATTTTTTCTTTCATTGCCCTTTCGCATTGTTCACTCATTCACCTATATGTGACATTCTTATTAGATTTTGGTTATTCTTTCACTGTTTCTTCTTTGAAATATAGACAAGTACATGTTCTCCCACTTTTTATACTCAACTGCTAGGACTCTGTATAACATTTCCTATTCCATTTATAGATGCATAGTACTCTATTGTGTGTATCACATAGTTCTTGTCATTTGTTCCTGTGAATTATGTGAAAATGAATACCTGTATGCATCAAACATTTCATATTATTGACATAATATGTTTAGGTAGATAAGTTGAATTCCTGAGTCGAACAATAAATTCATATGCAATTAGCTAGGTATTGCAGCCACAAAAATGGTTATACCATTTTGCATTTCCATTGGTAATATGAGATGAGTCCCTCTTCCCTTACAAAAGCAGTCAGTAAATGCTGTTTAATGTTATATCAATGCAGTTTTAATTTTTATATTTATTATCATGACATGTATTGAGCATCTTTTATTTTTGCATTCCTATAAGCTATGAATGAGAGTTCTTATTATTCCACATTCTCACCAGAATTTATTGTCTGGGTTGTGGATTTTAGCCTTTCCAATAGATGTCTAGTGGTATCTCCTTACTTCCACTTGCATTTCCCAAATGATACATGATGTTGACCACCTATTCATATGCTTAATTACTAACTGTATATCTTAGTTATCTGTTGAGATCTTGGGTCTATTTTGTGACGGGTTGCTTATTTTCTTGTTGTTGTGTTTTAAGACTTCTTTGCATATTTTGGATACAACTCCTTTGCCAAATATGCATTTTGAAAATATTTTCTCTCAGTCTATGGTTGATATTTTCATTCTCTTTAACAATGAAAACAATCAGAATATTTTTATTTTAATGATTTAAAATGTACCAATTTATTTTTCCTTTCATGGCTGCACTTTGGTGTTGTATCTAAAAAGTCCTCACCAAACTGGTGCTCATCTAGATTCTCTCCTATGTCATCTTCAATGAATTATGTGAATTTGCATTTCACATTTAGGTATACGGTCCACTTTGAATTTTGTATTCATTCTTTTCCATGCATATGTCCAGTGATTACAGCACAATTTTGTTGAAAAGACTGTTTTTTCTCCATTGAGTTGCCTTTGTTCCTTTGTCAAAGATCAGTTGACTATATTTGTGTGCAGGTTGAAACTGTTATGTACACCAGAAAAGCCATGCTCTTTTAATCCAATCTTGTGGGTGTAGATGTACTGTGGTTGGGACCTTTTGACTAGGTTGTTTCCATGGAGATATGACCCTGTATATTTAAGGTGGGTCCTAATCTGCTTATTGGAGTCCTTTAAGAGAACTCACAGAGAGATAGAGAGAGCTTAGTCCAAAATGCCCTAGGAGATGCTAAGCAAGGACCACAGAAACTGAAAGAGCTAGAACCTGCAGAGAGCCAAGGAAATCTAAGAGATGAAATCCAAATTTGCCCTGAAGCTAAGGAAGGACCTCAGACACTTTGAGAGAGAAATGCCCTGGAAAGCTAAGAGAGTACCTGCAGGACACAGTGAGAAAACCACTGGAATCAGAAGATGAAAGCAACAGAACTGGGAACAAGGAGCAGCAAACGACAGCCACATGTCTTCCCAGCTGACAGAGCTGTTCCAGATGCCAGTGGCCTTTCTTCAGAGTCCAGGTGTCGTCTTGTTGATGCCTTAATTTGGACATTTTCCTGGCCTTATACCTGTAAATTTGTAACCTGATAAAATCCCCCTTGTAAAAGCTGATCCATTTCTGGTATATTGCATTCCAGCAGCTTTAGCAAACTGAAATAATTTGTGTGGGTCAATTTCTGGGATCTTTATCCTGGTTCATTGATCTCTTTATTTATTCTTTTGCCAACACCACACTGTCTCGATGACTAGCTTTATGGTAAATTTTGAAATTGGAATGTGTCTGTCTTGTGACTTTTTCCTTCTTTAGTATTATGTTAGTTATTTGGGGTTTTGCCTTTCCATATAAACATTAGAATTTTTTTTCAGTATTCACAAAGTAGTTTGCTGAGATTTTGATTGAGATCGCAATGAGTCTACTGATTAAATTGGGAAGAATTGGCATCTTAATAACAAGTCTTCTTGTCCATGATTATGGAATATCTCTCCATTATCAGAAGTTCATAGTTTTCTTCAAATAGAGTGTATACATACATATTTTGTTAAATTTTTACCTATCTTTGAAATTATTTTGGTGCTAATATAAATGGTATGTTTTGAATTTCAAATTTCAGTGTCCATTGCTGGTTTATAGGAAAGCAATTGCCTTTGTATATTAACATTGGATCCTGCAACCTGGTTATAAGCAATTTTTAATTCTAGGATTTTGTGTATTTTTCATCAATTATTTTTTTTATTTTTGTATAGATAATCATAGCATCTGTGAAAAAAAAGAATTCAGATTCTTCCTTCCTAATCTGTATACTTTTTACTTCATTTTCTTGTCTTGTTGTAATGTCTACAATTTCCAGTACTATGTTGAAAAGGAGGGGGGAAGAGAAATACCTGTCTTTTTCTCAATGTTAAGGAGAAAGCATTAGTTTATCTTAAGTGTGATGTCAAATGTAGGTTTTTGTAGATTATCTTTATCAAATTGAGGAAATTCCCTCTTTTGGGGATTGAATTATATACCCCATAAAAGACATTTTCAATTCCTAATACACGTTCCAGTGATTGTGAACCCTTTTGTCAATAGGTCCCTGTAGTTACTATTATTAGTTAAGGTATGGAGTCATTTGTAAACAGAATCTTTGAAATCCTATTTACATGAGGCCAAACTGAAACAGGGTGGGCCTTAATCCATATTCAGGAGTTCTTATAAGATACAAGAAATTTGGACATAGTCAGTCAGTAGGAGCCAAAAACCAGAAGAAGCCAGAAGTCAGCAGAAACCAGAGAAAGAAATAGACATGTGATGGACAATTGCCAGAATGCTACAGCCTCCAGAAGTAGAGTACCCTGCCAATATCTTGATGCTGTACTTCTAGCCTCTGAAACAATGAGACAATAAATTGCTGTTGTTTAATCCAACCAGTGTGTGGTATTTGTCAAAGCAGCATAGTAGCCATGGCAAACTACCAATGATTTTCTGAGAGTTTTTATCATGAATGGATATTATATTTTTTCAAATGTTTTTTCTGCATGTTCTATTATATGATTTCTCTTCTTTATTTAGCCTGTTGATATGATGGATTACATTAATTGCTTTCAAATGTTGAACTAGCCTTTCATATCTGCAGTAAATCCTTCTTGGTTGAGATGTATAGTTCTTTTCATACATTGTGATTAGTTTTGCTAATATTTTGTTGAGGATTTTGAGGATTATGTTCATGAGAGAATTGGTCTGCAATTTCCTTCCCAATAATGTCTTTGGATTTGGTATTAGTATAATACTGGCTTCAAAGAATGAGTTTGGAAATCTTCCCTCTGCTTTTATTATCTGGAAGAGATTACTAAGAATTGGTATATTTTTTTTCTTTAAGTGTTTGAGATTTAGTTATCTTTTCTTCAATATGCATAATTTCAAAAATCTTCCAAACAAAAATTCTTGATTCTTTCTTATTTTAATGCACAGGTATTCATACACACTTGGGTATATTGGAGCAGAAGATTTCAAACACCATGAAAAGAGGCTTAACAAATTCTTTGTTGATATCTTGAATAAAGTGTTAATGTTGATATAGTGTATTAAAATGGATCACAGGCTTGAATTCTTTTTTTTACATGGGAAAAATTAAAAATGTATTTAAATACCTTCACAACTTTCATCAGCTAGGTAGCATTGATAATTTATGATGACAGGAAAATTACCTAAATATATGTCATGAACAATGAATCAAGAAACACAAACACAAACTTCACGAGGATTTCAAGAAAGATAGTTGACTTGGCTGGTTGGCTTTAAAAGCCTGACAATTACTAACAAATTTAGAATACATCCCTGGATAACAGCAAATATTGATTTCTATTTTAATTTGTTTTATTGTTTTTGTTTTATCTTCCAACAAGTGAAGAAACTAATATTGAGAGAAAGGCTATCTGTACAGAAAGTACAATTTTTGTAATAATAATTAAATTAACACTGTTAGAGAAATCTGTATAGACAACTTATCTTTCATTTCTTTCCTTAGTCCAGTGTTCTGTTTTGTCCTTACTCATTTTAAAAGTCTGTGTGGATTTATACCAATAACTTGAAAGAAGCCTAGTTTTCCTTTGGAAATATTAACTACGAATATTTCTTTAAGGTCACTTAACATCTATAAACACATCTTACTCTGCGCTATTTCTCATGCCTCCAACTTCAACTTGTCTGTTCCTGGATAACAAATCTTCCCATGAGTCACAGTTCTCTAAAGTGGCTGCAACCTAACAGGCAGAACTAAGGAACCAACCCTTATTTTTAAAGATCTGGGCCATTTCCCATAACCTACCAATGCAGATGCTCATAAGCAAATATATATACAACTCTGTGTTGTATAGGGACTTAATTTAAAAGGTGGGGTGTGGGTACCTATGTTACAGTTACAAAGAAAATGTGTCAGATTTCTTCTCTTCCAGAAATCATTTACCCTGATATTGAGAAAAAAATACTCATATGAAAAAGAGAATTGCAACTATAAAAATATATTACTATAAATTAAATTATGCCATATTAATGCCATGAGAGGTTAATCTTTGCTTTTTGAGCATTCAAGAGGCTGTGTCCCATATCCCTAAATTTAAGAGATTTCAGTGAGGAATCCTGACCCTGAAAGATGTTCAAATAAGATGTTTCAATTGTATGTGGAAACTGGATACTGGAAGGGAAAGAAGAGGATTTGTACAGAGGAGAGGCACAGGAGATGCACAGGAGATCCCCATACTGACTCTTAGTCTCCCCAGCGGGTGCTCTATTAGGGGCTGCACTAAACTGTGGGGAATGGCATGCATTGTACTATAGTAAATCATCCCAGGCTTCCCACTTATGCCCTGCAGGTAGAAGAGGAAGGAAAATTGAGCTCATGGGTGCCTCTGCTCATTTATTCTATAAATCACTGCTTGAAAAATTAAGCTAATCCTCTATAGAAATGCTCAAATCACCTCTGTAATTACATATTATATGGAAACACAACGGATGTAATCTTTATACTTCACTGAATATAGGGAGCCTAGAATACATTGTTATCTACATAAAATGGAAAAGCGTTGTGTGTTTTTGAAATCTAAGATTATGGTTAGTGTGAAATGGTTTTGAAGGTTGTAAGCTAACTTGCAAATTAAAAGTTGCTGATAAGACCTACTCTCACATATTTCCCCTCCTACATAATGGCCTAAGTAGTTTAGATATAAAAGCCATATTCCCATGGCTAGAATTGAAAGCTGTTAAGTTTGACTATACCGAAATTCCTAGTCACATCAAAATTTTAAAATTAGCTTATTATCTTTAGCATCTTTCCTTTAAGCTGTCTACATGATTCAGTTTATCACAGAAAATGGAGAAGCTCTAAATTAAGGCCAGTGGATTAATAATTCTGATGTAGAGCAGAAGCACTTTCAGATTGGCTAATTTTTCTTATCTGCTCAATTAACCTCATGGTGTTTTAGAACAAAGGCATCATGATGAGTGTCATTTAAATTAAACAAATGCCATTTATCTGTCAAGGTACTGACTTATATCAGCCACTCCAAGCCAAGATGACAGTATCAAATGAGGTGGACAAGCAGTGGACCCCTGAGATTCAACTGTCTAGCATTTCAGAAACCATGCATTGCATAATAGGTGACACTTGTTATTTAATGAGCTCTTTGAGATCATCTAGAAAAGCAATTCCAGGTTTTTTACCCAACAGCTTTTGTAAAATGCATACTTTATATTCTACAGTGACCCCTGTTACAGAGAAGCACCTTCTGTGAGTGATGTCAATGATTTCTAATTAGACACAGTATCCCTTATTTTACATTCCAGGCATTTATTTTCAAAGACCAGAAAACAGACAGCATTATATTCACTTTCGATTTAGCAGCGGCAGTTTCCAATGATGCTTTACCAATAAAAACATTTCAGTTCTAAACAGATAAAAATTTTGAAAAGAAATGAACTGAATACCGTTATAATTTACTAGAAAAAGGATTCACACTCTTCACACTGACAAGCATTTTGCATTTGCAAAACTTTGTCTTTGCTTTTATAGTCAGTAATTTATCTATTTTAGTGTGATCTCCACTTGAAATAATTTAAAAAATAAAGTCCACCAAATCAAAGCCAGAATAACATTTTGTCGATAATCATTTTGTAGGAAACCCACCTATATTTTTAATTTTTTCTCTTTAAATATAAGAATACATTTTGACATAGAACCATTTTCGCCTTTGTTCGATGATATGATATTGTCTCCAAATAATCTCTTTTAAAGGTATGATACCACATAGCAAGCCTATCAGTGGTCCCAGACTGAGACATAGATGTGTGAATACATATAATGAGCCACCGGGGGCAAGGATCTATATAAAAGAAAGACCTAACAACCTCCAGGGTTTGGTATAAGCAAGGGAGGCACTCAGCAGAAAGAGAGGTTGATTTTTCTGTTTCTCAACATTGTACCCAAATAAGTGCTATGGAATCAAGGAAGCTAAACCTTAAGGAATTAAGACTTTATGAACTAAAAGATCTCTCTCTCTCTCTCTCAAATTTCTGTGTAATATTGAACACCAAAAGACATTACAGCTTGGAGGCAGCAATTATGCCACTGATAATGGACATGCCGTTAATCATGATACTTCAAGTGGTTCCAACTTCACCATTAGGGGCCTTGGGCGCTGGCAGCTATAACTTTCCAATAACATAAAAAGTGGTAGTTTCAGAAGACTTTGGAAATAGACCCGACACTTTTGGTATCAGCAATATTTAAAGATAGTCCCAGATTAAGAAAAGAGGAACGGAAAATCTCCTTTTTGCAGGTTACAGATTGATTTCTTTTAGCATAGCTCAGAGAATCACTCAAAGGGGATTCTAAAAACCGATTGAGAAGAATCACATGGGAATAGTCTTTAAACAGATCCGTGGGAGCTATGAGTGATGTGGTTGATAAACTTTTTATTCGCAGACTAGGGTAGACTAGGAAACATTAGGATCTTATTAAAGAGACAAGCCCTAAATCTAATCTTCTAGGAACAATATTTTACTAAGGATCTGAGCAACAGTGAATATATC
>PVIY010048024.1:0-17538 GCA_004026745.1 Myrmecophaga tridactyla | reverse complement strand
ATTAATCAAACAGCATTCATTTGCAGCAGGCATGCCTCCTAGCTGACTGCAGATGTAATCAGTAACAGATGAGGTTCACATGTGATCAGCTCATGTCCACAGCAATATAACTAAGCACCTTCACCTGGCCAAGTTGACAACTGAATCTAACTACACAATGTCCTAACTCCAATTTCTGTAGATGTGAACAGATCTGTAAATGGGACCCATTTGTAAATAGTTATTAGCAAAGGTGAGGCCAAACTAAAGTTGGGTGGGCCTTATCTGATAAGATCAGTCTTTATAAGCAGAGGAAATTCGGAGACAGGTGTGGGTGGGTGGGAGATGACCAATGACAGAGGCAGAGACTGAGTTATGGATTGTGGCACGTTGCTGCCAGAATGCTATGGACTTTCGAGGACATATAATCTTGCCGGAGCTTTGCTTTGGCCTTCTTGCTTCCAAACTGAGACAAAAAATTCCTGTTGTTTAAGCCAATTAGTTTGTGGTACTTGGTTATAGCAGTCCTGACAAACTTTGACACCTTGGGAATATATTAAAAGCATAGGTTCTGGGCAGGCAATGGTGGCTCAGGGGCAGAATTCTCGCCTGCCATCCTGGAGACCCAGGTAAGATTCCCGGAGCCTGCCTATGTCAAAAAAAAAAAAAAAAAAAAAAAAAAAAAGCGTAGGTTCCTTCATATGCCTCTAGAACAGATGACTGTCTGAACCTAAATTCTCTAGGTCCTTCATAGGGGCAGGATTTCTTTTCAGGGAAAGTTTTACACTTGAGAATTATAATTACTAAGGAATATGAACTTAAATTTTCTTATCTTTAAGTCTATGTGTGCATTAAACAAGCACAAATTCTCATTGCTTCCAATTCCTGATAATTTTTACAGAGGAAAATTCTGGGACAAAAGTACTTGCTCCATTGAATTAAAGAGTTGGAAACTACCCATTGTATAATATCAGTATTTTGACATTAAGAGTTTTAAGTTTATGTCAAAGTAATAAATACACCTAATTTAAAAATTAAATGGTGTTAACAGGAAAAACATTACCCCATTCTCTCCTCACTATCCTATTTCCCCAAAGGCAACAGCTTTCAACTTGTTTGGATATTATTAACCAGGGCGTTTACTTTTATTTTTTGGTTTGTCAATTTTAGACTTCATTGACTTTCAGCTATCATAGGTGATGACGTAGCATTCTTAACTGCCCACTTCCTTTTGTCTATTATCCTATTATATTTATAACACAATTTTTAGTCAGTGTTTCATTATTGTCTATGTAAAAACTGCAGAAGTTAGTATTTTGTGATTTCCTTTCTTGCAGAACTTTTTTTTGAATCACTATTTGCTTTGTTTTTCCCACCAGCATAGTTTTCTATGAAGCGATTATTGTTTCGATTGCTCAACTAGAGCTGTTGTATGACCTCAGGCAGACTTTTTCCCCAACTACTCAACATCAGATAGTCTATTCCAGCTCCCAACCCCTACCTTCACTAGAGATCTCTCTCTGAAGTCTCTCTTTCTCTTCTTCAAAAACTGGAGCAGGTTTTGGGCACACTTTTTCACTAGAATTTCCCATTGACATTTTCCTGTCAGATTTACTATTTCAATTTTGTGCCCTCCTCTTTCTTGTTTCACTGGAAATCATTCTCTAAGAAAGATGCATGGCAGATCAACTTTTTGAGTCCTCACATTCACACATGATGGTTAGTCTGCTTGGTTATTGTGCTGGTTTGCAAGGATGTATGGACCCTAGAAAAGCCATGTTTTAATCAAAATCCCATTTTCTAATGGCAGAATAATCCCTATTCAATACTGTATGTTTGAATCTGTAATTAGATAATCTCCCTGGAGAGATGTGATTTAATCAAGAGTGGTTGTTAAAATGGATCAGGTGACAACATGTCTCCACCCATTTGGATGGACCTTGATAAGTTTCTGGAGTCCTATAAAAGAGGAAACATTTTGGAGAATAAAAGCGATTCAGAGAGAGCAGAGCAGAACAATATAGCCATGAGAAGCAGAGTCTGCCAGCCAGCGACCTTTGGGGATGAAGAAGGAAAATGCCTCCCAGGGAGTTTCATGAAACAGGAAGCCAGGAGAAGAAGCTAGCAGATGATGCTGTGTTCACCAAGTGCCTTTCCAGATGAGAAACTCTGACTGTGTTCGCCATGTGCCCTTCCACTTGAGAGAGAGACCCTGAACTTCATCGGCCTTCTTGATCCAAGATATCTTTTCCTGGGTGCCTTTGATTGGACATTTCTATAGACTTGTTTTAATTGGGACATTTTCTCAGCCTTAGAACTGTAAACTAGCAACTTATTAAATTCCCCTTTTTAAAAGCCATTCTGTTTCTAGTATGTTGCATTCAGCAGCTAGCAAACTAGAACAGTTATAAATTTCCAGGACGCAAATCCCCTCAGATTTTTGAACGTATCATGTTCTGATACCCATTGTTACATTGAAAAAGTCAGTGCCATTTTTATTCATGCTCCCTTCTGAGTGATTCCAAACCTCTCCTTCCCAACACCATGCCTGCAAACCTAATCTTTCAACAGCTTCTCGTTATCCCTGATGCTCTAAAATTTTGTAATAGTGTGACTTGGTGTGTATTGTTTTATCCTTTTTACACTGCTGTGCACTCAGTAGACCCTTTCAATTTAGAAACTCATGTCCTCCAGATTGGGGAAATTTTCTTGTGTTTCTTTTCTAAGTTCCTTCTGTTCTCATTTTTTCCTGGAGCTCCTATTGCTTTGATGCTGAACCTATTACTTTGATGTTTATCTTAAAGTCTTCTATCTTTTCTATTTTCCATCCTTTTTTTTTCTTGTTGGTTGCGTTATGTTTTTGAAAATTTTCTCAATGTTGTTTTCTGATCTTTTTATTTATTTTGGCTACATATTTTAAATTTCCAAGGGTTTGTCATAGAGCTATTTTTCATAACACCTGATTCTTTGAATTATAATACCTTCCTTTGAGGCTATTATGATAATTAAACATTTTTCCCTCTACATGTTCTTTTTTCATTTCTCTTGTTTTGATCTTTTTCATTTCTGATAATTTTTTGGATTTGTTTATACTAACATTAGAAAGCTGATTGGAAACTGTACAGATGTATGGGTATATGGGAAGACTTGCCAACTGCTAGGGTGATGGGGCCATTCTGTTCAAGAACCCATAAGTAACTGTATGTGGAGTTTTTGCCCCTTCAGGGTTATTTACTTTCTCTAGAGATAAGTTTTCTAATTTCCAATCTGGCACTCATATATTTGGAATATTCTGGGTAAAGGTAAAGCAGGGTTAATGGGAGTCTACTGTATTTTCACTTAATTTTTTTCAGCCTTATAGCTCCCCAATGTAAGAAAATTTGGTTTAGCATTCACACAAGATGGCATAGAAAAGGGCTGCAGAATAACTCAAACCGGTTTTGCAGGTAGGCAAGGAAAGTGTCTCTGATGAAAGCCTAGAATTGGTGCAAAATCAGTAGAAACAAAGTTTAAATAAATAACGGCCAGGGTCATTGAAATGTAAAGCATAATCAAAAGCAGGACCCTTCCATGGGAAATTTCAGTTAGTTAGACTATCTGGTTAAACTGTTATTTCTGGAGTATCCAATCAGCAGAGTAACAGGGGAGGGGCCTGTGTGCTAAGCCTAGGATATAAATACCTGTGGCATTCTAATGTTTGGCCCGCTGGCCACCATTTTTTGGGTTGGTGCCCGTTCTTGCAAGATCGTGAATAAATTCATTTCTTCTCCACAATCCAGTGAGTGCTTATTCTCTTTCAAGTACGGTGTTCTTTCTAACAATTTGGGGGCTCATCTGGGACCCAAAGCTTCAGAGGGGGACCTCTGGGGAGGAAAAAGGGAAGGCATGCCCCGCTGGTTAAGAGGTCTCAGACTCTGCTATGGGGGCCCATGTCTGGCAGCCAGAAGGACCTGAGACCAGACACTTAAATCCACTGATTGTGAAAAAGAAAAGGGGGAAATCTGCCTCACAGTGACCAGGCAACTCTATGCACAGACCAAGGTAAGAAAAAGGCTGTTAAACATTACCTTGGTGGTCGGGATGGATTCTGATGAGCCCGGTGGTAAGCAAGTGTGGGGTTCCAATCCATAGTTCCCTTCTCCCACGAGGGAAAGGGCTGGAGACAGATGAAGCAAGATGGTGCCGAAACAAAGGAAGCCAGGCAAGACTCGGAATGGGTAGAGGCAGTTGGCTGGTTGGGGGAAAAATGGAGGGGGTACCTATAGAATCCCCCCTCCCTCTGGGAACACTCCCCTGAATTGTCCATAGGGAGAATGTTGGAACATTGGCACACCAAGGGAGAGAAAAATGTACATTTGGACAAAATAAAGCATTGTACCGCCTGATGTATTCTGGCCAAAATACAGGGCAGATAAAGATTGGCTTTATGCAAGATCTTTAAGGCCTCACTATAAAGGGAATAAAATTGGCTATACCCAAATCTCAGAATTTAAATAAAGCCTTTGAGGGGTCTCAAGGTAAAAACAGCTTAAACTATCCAGCAATTTTTAGTCCTTAAAGGGATTTGAAGAAGTTACTCAGAGTTACTGATATTTTGGTAATTTTTTAGTTTTGTCTCTTTGGTTCAATAGAACTATTTCACAGTGGTATGTGACCACTTGATACAGAGTCAGGGTTTCTCTATAATAAATCCATGTACCAAATGTAGGAATTGAAGACTTACTACTAATAAGAATGAAGCAAATGGGGCGGCTGCCATGGCTCAGCAGGCAGAGCTCCAACCTGCCGTGCTGGAGGTCTGGAGTTCGATCCCTGGTGCCTCCTGCCCATATGCAAATTAAAAAAAAAAAAGAATGAAGCAAATGGGTGAATAAAACTATCTTGATGTGGGAGCATTTTCCTATAGGAGTTCAGCTTGATAGAAGTGTCAATGCAGGAATTGGACTCCTAGGAGAGTTATGGTGTCTCCTAACAGGACCTGCCACCTACTTCTGAGCAATAATGTTAGCATTATTTGAGGTGGTAGAAAAGATGCCTGCTTTCCCATTTATTTAGGCAAGTAGCTGAGCCAAGGAGGGGTGTGATGATTAAAGAGACACAAGGGATTCTTAGTTAAACTAAAGATGCATCTTTTCCAGCAAAATCTTGGTGGGTATATTATTATTATTATTATTATTTTAGGAATGAACTTAAACAAAACTCTCTCTGCTAACCTGCAAAAGTTGAGGGATCAAATAAGGAAATATTCAGGGATGGACCCTGATAGTCCTGTGGCCCAAGGATGTAAAGGGGTCTTGGACTAACATTCAGAAGAAGATCCAGAAAATAAATAGGTGGAAGGATAAACCACTAGGAGAGTTAAGAAAGTCTCAGAGTGTATTTTAGTTGTGATGTTTGCTGTATTCAACTCCACTGGTGATGGTGGCCTTTAAGACCCAATTGGGCTCCTTTCTTTGCTTCCACATTTTATTTTAGATGCAGAACCACCTTGGTCCTTCTTTGGCGCAGGCGTGGGCTTTTGTTTGTTGTTTGTCTGCTCTGAGGTGTTGTATGAGAGGGAGGTGGGAAGCAGGTGAGAGGGGGATGTCCAAAACTGCTCAGAGTCAGGGCTGTAAAAACAATGGCGCTGGAGCATCGGGCCCATACCCAGCCGTCGCCGGCAGTTAGGATGCACGCAAGAGGGACAAGAGTGGGACAGGCCACTGCCGCCCTGCAGGACTGCCAGGATCTCCCAACCCTGTGGATGCTATGCTACGATGAGTAGGAAGGCCATTGTGGTGAGTCTTGAAGCCTATGGCGCGGGCCTGGGTGGAGCCGCCATAGGTACAGATCTTGGTGGTAATAGCTAATATTTAAACAAGAGCTTTGAAGGCTGAAGTGAAGAAGGATTCCAGCAGTTGAACATGGGTCAATTGGTCCTGAGAGCATGGGCTTGGCACCGGCCCAACTCCCTCCTCTAAGGCCCGAACCCCTTCTCCACATGTGGCCCACACCCGGGCTCCAGCCACTGGAGCGTCACACACAGCCACTGGCGTCTCTTCCAGGGATGGGCCAGGGATGGGCCAGGGATGGGCCAGGGACAAGGAAGGGGCCAGTGCAAATGCTGGCTGGGTGTTCCCCAGGCTGCCGCCAAGTGCCAAAATCCAATTCACTTAGCTGAACGGCTTCCCCTGCCCTGCCATTGGTGATAGTGAGTTGTGAGAAGGGAAGAGGAAAGCAGAAATAAGTTAAAATCATGTTGAGCAGGGTCGACCACATGATCAAGAAGGGATTAGAGATAAAGCGGGGAGGAGACAGGCAGAGGTTGAGAGAGAAACAGTCTGGGCCAAAGGGAATAATGGAGTAGGAGGGCACAAGACTCAGCAGGGTGTTATCACTGTGGAAAACTTGGTCATTTCAAAGGTGAATGCCCGAATTTAAAGAAAGAAAGTCGGGGGATACCCTTAATAAATTTTAAAAATTAGGGAGATTAAAGCCTCCTTGTCTCAAGAGCCCACCGCGAGCCTTTGATAAATCTAAAGGTGGGCCCGTATCAGGGAAAAATTACATTTTTGGTAGACACTAGGGTAGCTTGATCTTCTGCAACCCACGTCGCAAAGGGAATTGAATTCTCAGTAGCTCCCTTACAGTTTCAGGGGTAAAAAGGGAAAAGATTTAAAGTCCCCATTTTCTTTCTTTTTTTTTTAATTAATTTTTAAATTAAAAAAAATATATAACAAAAAAAGACAAAAAACCGCATTCTTAACTTTTGATCATTCCGTTCTACATATATAATCAGTAAATCACCATATCATCACATAGTTGCATATTCATCATCATGATCATTTCTTAGAACATTTGCATCAATTCAAAAAAAGAAATAAAAAGACAACAGAAAAAAAATCATACATACCATATCCCTTACCCCTCCCTTTCAATGATCACTAGCATTTCAATCTTAATTTATTTTAACATTTGTTCCCCCTATTATTTATTTTGATTCCATATGTTTTACTTGTCTGTTGACACGGTAGATAAAAAGAGCATCAGACACAAGGTTTTCACAATCACACAGTCACATTGTGAAAGCTATATCATTATATGATCATCTTCAAGAAACATGGCTACTTGCTCAGATGTGGCCTATCTCTCTAGCCAATGCAACAAGCAAAGTTACCACCATGCCCCTGTCTACGCGGGACATGACTCCCAGGGGTGTAGACCTACCTGGCAACGTGGGACAGAAATCCTAGAATGAGCTGAGACTCAGCATCAAGGGATTGAGAAAAATCCTAGAATGAGCTGAGATTCGGCATCAAGGGATTGAGAAAACCTTCTTGACCAAAAGGGGTAAGAGTGAAATGAGACAAAGTGTCAATGGCTGAGAGATTCCAAACAGAGTCGAGAGGTTATCCTGGAGGTTATTCTTACGCATTAAATAGTTATCACCTTGTTATTCAAGATGTAGTGGAGAGGCTGGAGGGAACTGCCTGAAAATGTAGAGCTGTGTTCCAGTAGCCATGTTTCTTGATGATGATTGAATAATGATATAGCTTTCACAATGTCACTGTGTGATTGTGAAAACCTTGCGTCTGATGCTCCTTTTATCTACCTTGTTGACAGACGAGTAAAACATATGGAATAAAAATAAATAATAGGGGGAAAAATGTTAAAATAAATTTAGTTTGAAATGCTAGTGATCAATGAAGGGGAGGGGTAAGGGATATGGTATCTATGAGTTTTTTCTTGTTTCTTTTTCTGGAATGATATATATGTTCTGAGAAATGATCATGATGATGAATATACAAGTTTGTGATGATATTGTGAGCCACTGATTGCACACCAAGTATGGAATGTTCATACGGGAAGAATGTTTGTGCTGTATGTTGATTGGTTTTATTAATAAAAATGAAAAAAAAAAAAAAAGAAAAATCCTCATTTAATATTGCTGCCCTTCCTTTTTTGGTTCTCTCTCTTGACTGTCCTGACATTCTCCCAGTGAGTATCTTGTCCTTAGCCAATCTATCTTAATTTTCTTTGCTAACTTCTTTTCCTGTGTACCACCCAGAGGTTGTCTGTATACTTACCTACCCCATTAACTAACACCTCAGTGACAATGACATCCTAATCCATTTCTAATAAAGAGGGCTAAGTTCGTTGCAAAACAGAAGCTGCAGACAGACCAAGAAAAAGCAGAGGTGATAACAAGGAGATTGTAGAAACTCTGAGCAAACAGAAAATGAGTAAGCATAAGGTGGATAATCCAAATCCATGAAGTATATTAGAGGTTAAATTAGTTGGTTGGAGTGCCCAGAAACAAAAAGAGGAATGAAATCACCATAATAGTAGAGGAAAAGTACTTGGGGTTGAAGAAACAACCGATATTTGGGTTGCCCTGGAACCTGAGCTGCTTTCCAGTTCTTTCACTGTGTACACTACAGCCTATGTGAAGCACAGCTAAATGACTGTACACTGGTTCTTGTGAGATTCTGTTCCCGTGAGATTCTGGTTATCCTTATGACCTCAACCCACAAACAGCTTATATTCTAGTCATATAACATTTCTTGTAGTTCCCCAACTATATGATTGTACTGGTTTGAAACTGTTATAAACCCCAGAAAAGCCATGTTCTTTTAATCCTGATCCAATATTGTAGGGTGGAACCTCTTGATTAAGTTTTTTTCCGTGGAGATGTGATATACCCAATTAGGGGTGCGATCTTTTGATTAGATGGAGATGTGACCCCGCATATTTAAGGTGGTCATAATTAGTTTACTGGAGTCCCTTAATGGGAAAACATTTGGGAGAAAGCTGATACATAGATGTAGACATTTGGAGATTATTGGAGTGCTGACAGAAATGCTTAAAGAAGCCCTATGAAACCAGGACACAGACACTTGAAAAGAAGAAATCTGTAGCCCTGGGAGGTAAGCTAAGAGATGAAACCCAGAGTTTTGTCCCGGAGCAGTTGAGACCCACAGATGCTTAGAAGCCACTGAAATCAGAAGCTGGAAGCAACAGAATAGGGAGCAAGGGCCAGCAGATGCCAGTCACGTGCCTTCTCATGTGACAGACATCAGTCTTTCTTCATCATCTTCGGAGTCAAAGTATCTTTTCCTGAATGCCTGAGTTTGGACATTTTTTATGGTTTTAGAACTGTAAACTTGTAACTTAAAATCCCCTTTAGAAAAGCTGATCCATTTCTGGCATATTACATTCCAGCAGTTTTTTAGCAAACTAAAACAATGGTGATCTATCATACCTCTATGTACACATGCTATTTTCTCCAACTGGAACAATTCTTCCCATCTCCCAAACTAATTTCTTTGTCTTAAAGACTGAGCTCCGGCTCTCTGAGCCCTCTACAATCGCAGCAGGTTAATATGCTTTCTTTACTTCAAATAAGCTTAATGGTACTGCCTATTGTAATTTTGTTGCCACATGTAAAGTAAGAGCTTCTTTTGAGAGCAGAGTTGCTGTTTTGTTCACCTTTGTATTCGGAGAACCTGGCCCAGCACCCAGCATAGCTGCTGGCCCTAAATGAATGCCTTTTTGTTAAAACCCTCTCTTGCCTAAATTCTTTCAATAATCAATGGTTAACTAATCTTCCAATTAGCCTTTAAAAGACAATGATTCCATGGCTTTCTGCATGAGATTTCCTCAGTTTAGAACGCCCTTCTTAGCCCTTCTCCCCACTCACCTCCAAGAATGGAAACAATGAGACCAGAGGTAAGGGTTATTACAATAGTCCAGGCAGGTGGAATAGGTGGTAAGTACCTGATGAAGAACTGGATATGAGATGAGGGAGAGGGGCAATTCAAGAAAGCCTACTAGGTTTTTTAGTTAGACCAACTGAATGGTGTTTTCATTCACAGGAAAAAGAATGAATGGAGAAGCAAGTTAAGAGGTAACTAATCACTCATATTCATAATTCTGATTTTTTCTTGTCGAAATTTTGCTGGTATATACTACACTGAGGAAAAGAGAATACTGATTTTCCTTTTTTGTTGGTGATGCTGAGGAGGATATGCATAGTTACTCTGTAATAGTAAACAGTTTAGGTAATACAACAGGTCTCTAGGGCACAGGGATAAGTGTTAAGGATAGTATGAAAATTCTAGGGACTTTAGAAAAAGGGGGAAGAAAAAGGTAAGTCTAAAATAAAATTTAAAAAATATTAAGGAAACTATACTTATAGAGAAGAGTGAAGAAAGTACATTTTCAGGATTCTGAAATTTAATACCATAGTTTGACAATTTAAATGATAGTTTGCAATCTAAGGGGTTAAATAAGCATTGATGGGCTACTCTGGGAACCTAACCATCATTTCAAAACACTATGGATATATTTTTTTATTTTTTTGAATGCTGTATGGCTCGGGTCACATTTCATTCTTTTCCCATGTGAGCATCCCCTTATTGTAGCACCATTTGTTCAATTTTTTTGTTTGTTGCTTGTTTGTTTATTTGCTTGTCTGTTTTGGGAAGTGCATGGGCTGGGAATCGAACCCAGGTCTCCCACACGGCAGGAGAGTATTCTACCACTGAACTACTCTAATACCCCCTATGCATATTTTAAAATGTTGTCTTATAATCCTCTAACTTAAAAACAAACTTTTAGGGCAGGCCACGGTGGCTCAGTGGCAGAGTTCTTGCCTGCCATGTTCAATTCCCGGTGCCTGCCCATGCAAAAAAAAGAAACAACAACAACAACAACAACAAACTTTTGGTGTATAATATAATGTAAATATAGGTGGATGATTATTTATACACAACAGTCTAAACTTGGTAAATAAGTTGGCTGCACTGATGGATTACATAAATAATTATTCATCACGAAGTACTTTTTATTGGGAATTTAATGTTTTTCAATGATCATAAATTGGTTTCCATGAATCATTTGTAGGACACCATTACAAGAACATACCAATGATAGAAAGTTATAGAACTAATACACAATCATGAATATAACTGATAGAAACATCAAAATAAAGCTGATATCTACAGATACAAAGGTATAGGAAAGAGAAAGATTATATAGAAATCTATACTGTTAACTGAAACAGCTGGAGAAAATATTATTACTGACCACTGGCAATAGAAAACAAACTTCCAAGAATAATGTTCAGTTTAAACTATCTAAATTTTATTTTTAAAGTAAACCCAATCTGTTGAAACTAATAAACTGCTGAATCCTGAATTTTTGGTAAAGTATTATAAGATCAAGTTTATATACATAACCTATATTATAGGTGCATAGTGTAATTTATGCATTTTAGGATAAATATGACATTTAAAAGTATATTTAGGGTTATTTTCAATGTCCTATACTCTCTATTTTCTATACATAGTCTATAGTTAAGAAAACATGCCATTTTTCTAAAAAATAACCAAAACATGTAAAGCTTTCATTCGTCTGGAACTAAAGATTAGCTTTCCATTTCTTCTCAGAATCCGTGGTGCTAACTGTGGAAAGAATATGAGAGTAAAAAGTTAACAAATAAATAAATGCATTGGGATTTCAAATGACCTCTGGCTGGAAGAGGCATTAATTTCTAAAATTTTATTTTTCAATATAAAGCTGATTTTTTTTTTGTACATGCAAAAATACTGCTAAGGCTTTTACACAGAATTCCTGCTTTGAACATTTTGATTTTAAAATTAAGCTTCTATAAAGATTATTAATTTGAATTAATCTAACATTAGCAAACAATTTCAGAATTACTGCTTTATTATATTTGAGTTTACTATCTTTATTTCAGTTTACAATCTTTGCTTGTTCCAAAATCTTCTACATGTAAAATTCTTTTACTACCGTTTACAATCTTTGGTTGTTCCCAGATCTTCTACATGTTAAATTCTTTGTGGTCTTGTGGTCTGTCTGAAGACAAGCTATCTTCCCGCTACATGCTTATGATGCTCATCTGGTGGGTGAGAATCAGAACCCCTAAGGACAACGCTAATTCCGGTGGGAACTTTTAGTTCCAATTTATGGTTAACTGGTCTTGTGCTACCGATCCTTCCCAGTGCCTGTCTCTCCTACTAAGAGTGATATCCAGGGGAGAACCCCTGCGGTGTTATTTTCCCTAAAAGGCAATGAGTATATTTATAAAAATATCTTAAATGCTAGCAATAAAAGAATTAAAATTTGGAAGTATACTTACATATTTTTCCTTCTTTCTCTAATTTTTTCAAATGAAGGAAGAGATTATGTTCAGCCATTTTATGTAAATGCTCAGGAACATCCTTAAAGAAAAATGAGGGTGAGATCTTTTTTTTTTAAAGAATAGTTAATCCTCTTAAAATCTTTAAAGAAAAAACAAGATGCAATAAAAGAAGAGAAGTTGAACTTAAAAACACACTTTTATATAGCAGTAACTAAAACAATTTCACTCTGCTTTAGGTCACTATAATGCCATAGATAAAATAGACCATATACATAGATAAAATAGACCATATAAAGATAATGGCAGTAGGTGTTTTGTTCACTACTGAATACCCAGGGCCTACTATAAAGGCATATAGTAAGAACTCATTAGTCTTTTTAATGAGTAAATGAATGATTAAATGAAAATAAAAACTATTCTTTGATGTTCTGATGCTACAGACAGCTGGCCCTATAATCTATTAGGGTAAACAATAATATCTTTGCACAGTTTTAGAAAAGTATATAAATTTCAACTCCCAATTTTTCTTTCCTTTTGGTAAGACAGTAATATGTATTTGATAACTGTTATCTGGATGACAAAGCAAATATTATCATTATTCCTTAAATAAGGATATTTCTGGGGAAAAAATAGAACAGATTATTGGTCTCAGCCATAATGTCAGGTTGGGATAGAGAGAGGAGAAAAATTCAGAATGATGGCAAATGAAATAACACTCTTTGGGAAGAGTCCCAAGAAAAGGAAGACTTGTGTTTATAAAGACATCTACATTTAGCATTTGGGCAGTGACATCATAAGTGTCCAGTACTTGCTGGAAGACCAGTCTGGGAAATAAATTTTGACAGAGGTCTATTCAAGCATGTGAATGAACTACTTTAAAAGGAAGATGGTGAACAGCTAATCTTTCTTTACTTTATAACCTATGCTAAGCCTTTTGTGACATCTGGTAATCTTTTTTTTTTCCAGTTCCAATAAGTCTATTTATTCACTGTATTATCCCAGGGAAAAGTGGGGAAGGGGAAAGCATGTTACAAAATGATAGCAGAAGGTAAAGTACCTAGTACAAAATCAACCATCAAAAACAATACCCCAGTGATAGGGTCACCAAAGCCCAAGGGGGCTCAGTCACCTGCAGCTCAGGAATAAGAGGAAGAGATTAGGGGAAGGACAGGCACATGCTTTCCTACCCTCCCTTCCTCCCCATAAATTCAAGATTCCACACAAAGCTTTGGTTTCTAGCAATAAACATGGAATTACATTCTTCTGTCTCCTATTAATCTTGTGGCCACTTTGACATAAGTTTCTTGCACCTGCATAAAAGTTCCTGAATGAATTGGATATACATGCATTTTCCCTTTCTTCATCTCTCACCTCCACTTTCTACGTGGAAACATCCCTACCCCGTTTTTTCTATCATAGGATTGATGCTTAAATAGGTTTGGCCAATACAAGTATAATAGTATTAATCTTTTGGCACAAATCACATAGAGGAGGTCTTAACTCAAAAGGTTGGGGTATGAGGGATGGAATGTTTTTAGGTTCTTAAGGTTTTTGGCAAAAGTCATTGAAGAGTTGTGGAGATACTCTCCAAATTAAATGTGTATGGGGGGGGGGGTGGGGGGGAGGCAGAGCCTGAGAGGGGCCATGAGGTAAATTTTTAATTTTTTAATGGGGAAAGTTTTTAGGACAGAAGATCTAGTCCAAAATAGGAAGTAGGGGAACATGAAGAAAAGGATGGTTTAGATCCCTACTTCAAAGAGAGGCCCCCAAGCATGTTTCAGATCCTTGTGCCTGGTATAGAATCTTCTGTCAAAGAAGCTTTGGCTATTTTTCTTCCAACACACAAAAAAGAAGTTTGTAAACAATAAAACCATCCGAAAAATATGGAGAAAGACCAACACATTTATTTACACAAATTAGGCCACCTAACAATCACCAAATCAGTGATTCGTGAAGTTCTACAAAGCCCAAATACATTAAGTAGAGGGGGGCAGCATTTGGGGGAGACAAGAACCCAGGATCAGACCCACATCACCCAATGCATTCTACTGCATTTGCCCCGTTTCAACAGTGAGGTAGGTTTGCAGTGATCCCACAGCACGTAAACGAAACCCCTTCTCCTTTAGCTACTATGACACTACAATCACTACTGCAGTAGGGCAGGACATGGGCTTCAGGTGCCAAGAAGAAACTTTCACTTATGGTCTATCTGGAAGCCAAGCAGGAAAAGTCTAGAATTTTGAAAGGTTAACGATTTTGTCTTTGCTTCATACATCCGTTCTTGGACACACACACACACACACACACACACACACACACACAGTGCATGGCAGTCCTAGCCTAATCCAGTAAAGGATGGACCTGATGTACCAAGCAAGTCCTGTGCCCTACAATTAAGAGGCTGGGAACAGGAATCCCTTATTACATATTAGATAACTCTTGCCTAACCTTGGGTTCTTCTCTTGACCTTTAAACTGCCCAGTTCTCCTTACTTCTCTGCACCATCTTTCCATTTAAACTAATTTCCAATTTTCCAGTAGGAGATCAAGTCATGGGGTAACCCAATTAAAACCTACTCTCCCATGAAAGGGACACAATGGCAGAAAAGCAAGTTCTAATTGGCAAAAATGAGGTAGTTCAAATAGTTGTTCTTTGTAATGATAAAGCAACAACAATAAAAAAAGTATTCCTGCTGTGCAGACCTGGAGCTGCTGCCAGACTTACCCCTGAGAATGCTCATGTACCTGAGAAGATAGTGCAAGAATGATGGCTTAGGTTAAAATATACAAAGATACAAAACCAGAATATTTATATATAAGAAAAAAGTTAAAATTCACAAGATATGTCATTTGCACATACCTAGTGCAGTTGGCATCCTGGAGAATGTGGGACCCCAGGTACAGTTATCCAAGGGAGCAAATAAATAAAATTGGATTGGCCCAGAATGGGGTAGGAGTAAGCTTAGGAACAGTAGGCGGACAGTAGCTGTCCCACTAACCACCCCTTTTGTCTATCACCACAATCCAGTTTGGGACAGTCCCCAGCATCCTGTCCCAAGTGTGGGTTATGAAGAGACAAGACATGGAAAACCTTGTCCTATCCCTGAGAGATTCCCTCCCACAGAATGTAGCGGCTCATGGGTTGGGTCCATCAATCTGCTCTGATGCTTAATCTTTTCACTCTGGTTGAAAAATTTTTATAAATCCTCTTTCACAGGAAAACAGCTTCCCTATCCAAGCCAATGTCAAAAAACTGGAAATTCTAGGGGTATTTCATGCAGACTCTAGGGGTGTTTCTCCTGAAAGTTCTCATTTGTATTTGGATAGAGCATGGCTGGGATTCCTTTGCCTCACCCCTTTCCCCCATCAAGATGGAAGAGGGGGTGATGCTATGGACCCCAGCCTAAGATACATGGCAGTGCCCCCATCCCACTTTCTTCACCTTGTGGATTGATGCCTGCTCCTTGGAACTTCCTGATCGCAATAGGATTGCCCCCACGTACTGTGGCTCAATTCTGGGCCCCTGGCAGCAGGGTGGGGCTGTAGATCTCTACTTCTTCCTCCCAAAAGTAGGAAGGCTTTCCCTGTGAGCTGGGGGCCTACTGAGCCCAGCATATGAGGCCACCATGTGGCTGATGCTCTAGCAGAAGCGGTACTTCTTGGGCTGGGGTGGCAGCTTGCATTCCTTGGCATGATGGTCTAGACCTCCACAGTTGTAGCACCTGTCTCTTTTTGATCTGCGCTTCTGCATGTTCTTCCCCTTTGGCTGCCTCTCATTCCCAATACAGAACACCCCACCAGGTCCAGTGACATGGATAGATTCCAGGCTCTTGGCAGACTTCTTAAAGGTGAACTTCACTGCTTCACCCTCCTTCAGACTCCAGAAGCCCTCCATGTGCAGTATACTCTGATGCACAAAGACGCCCATTGGGGGACAGGCAGTCATGGACAGGAAACCGAACCCCATCTGCACGTTGAACCACTTACAGGTGCCGGTACTGTGAAGCAGCTGTGGCTCCTCTGTCTCCCCGGCTGTGTTCTCTGGTGCCTCCTCTGCCACCTAGGCGCAGCCACCTGCAAACTGCTGGATGGACACGGCCCTGGGCCCCAGGCCCCTGGTCGGGTGGCTATTGGCCCCAGAGAAGTCCAGAGGCAAAGGGGTGGTTCGGAGAAGAGACAGCTACATCTTCCCCGGCCCTGGTAATCCTTTGATATGACGCTGGTCCTACCTCTTTTCCATTTCTTACAGCAACTGTTCCTAATCTTTATTATGTTCTTAAGTCTCCTGCCCTAACATGCCCTTCTCCCTCCAAAGATTCTATTTCTTGCTGGTTCACCAAAAAAACCAGAAGTTTCCAGGCATTAACCCCCTCATCTTCCCACCTTTAACAAACAAATGTAAATATGAAAACAGATTGAGAAAAAAATATCCTTCTTCCTTTTCATGGTCATTCCTCTACTTATTCTTGGTATTATTCCCTTGCTATCTGTCCTAGAATCTTTCCTCTTCAACTATACCTTTTTTTTGCTTTACATGACATCTTCCTTTTCAACCTCCTTCCCCATAGCTTATAAACATGATCAAGTCTTTCCTACATTAAAAATACCATCCCATGACATCTCAGTCTCCTTTTCTATCTTCCTTTAATAGCCAAGCTTTTGACTAAATTCATTTTCTCCATTTCTCAGTCCCCTGAAAACATTTTGCCCAAATCAACAAATTATTTCTTAATCAAACATGAGTGCTCACTTCGGCAGCACATATACTAAAATTGGAATGATACAGAGAAGGTTAGCATGGGCCCTGCGCAAGGATGACACACAAATTCATGAAGCGTTCCATATTAAAAAGAAAAAAAAAAAAAAAAGAATGGAGTGGGGCGGGCCATGGTGGCTCAGCAGGCAGAGTTCTTGCCTGCCATACCAGAGACCTGAGTTTGATTCCCAGTGCTTGCCCATGCCAAAAAAACAGAAAAAAGAAAAATGAATGGGGGGCGGGCAACGGTGGCTCAGTGGCAGAGTTCTCGCCTGCCATGCCGGAGACCCGGGTTCGCTTCCTGGTGCCTGCCCATGTAAAAAAAAAAAAAGAAAGAAATTGAATGGATTCTTTTCAGCCCTTATCTTACCTGAAATCATCTGGTTACCATCTCCTTTTTTTTTTTTTTTTTAACTTTTTTTATTAATTAAAAAAAAATTAACAAACAAAACATTAACATATTCCATTCTACATATACAATCAGTAATTCTTAATATCATCACATAGTTGCATATTCATCATTTCTTAGAACATTTGCATCGATTTAGAAAAAGAAATAAAAAGACAACAGAAAAAGAAATAAAACGATAATAGAGAAAAAAAGATTATACATACCATACCCCTTACCCCTCGCTTTCATTTACCACTAGCATTTCAAA
>PVIY010048023.1:0-17539 GCA_004026745.1 Myrmecophaga tridactyla | reverse complement strand
TGGAATGCATGGTCCGGGACTTGAACCCAGGTCTCCCGTTTGGAAGGTGAGCATTCCACCACTGATCCACCCGTGCACCCTAACACCAGGGTACTGACGTGAAACTCCTGGCATGCTGATGTCATCGTTGCTATGAAGGACAAAGATGTGCCCACGTGTTCCGGGGTGTGGGGGACTGAATTGTGCACCCCCGTTTGCACGTGTTCTTGTCTCAGTCCACACTCTGGCAGGTGTGTGCCCACTGCAAGTAGAATCTCTTCAAGGTATCACTCCAATTAGAGTGTGGCCCAACCGAATCAGGCTGGGCTCCAGTCCAGATTCCTCGAGTCCTCTGTAAGCAGAGTGAAGAAGAGAGAAGCCACAGGAGCAGCCAAGCTGGACGTCAACAGAACCCAGAGGAGAAAGGGGAAGATACCGCCTCGTAACAGCACAGCTAAGGACCGAGGAGGGCCAGCAGTCAGCCCAGAATGCCACAGTCTTCTGGGAGAAAGCATCACCTGCTGGTGTCTCAATTTTGGACTTGTCCTAGCTTCAAAACATGAGCCAATAAATTTCCGCTGTTTAAGCCAACCCACTGTATGGCATTTGTTTTAGCAGCTGGGAAACTAAAACCAAGTGAAGGGTAATGAATGATGCTTGCAACTGACTTTTAAATGGTTGAGGAAAAACAAAAGTGCAGGTGTGTCTGTGTCTGTGTGTACACAATGTTAATATTTGGCTAACCAGGTAAAGAATATATGTGTGTTTATTACAGTATTATATCAACTTTCTTGCCGTTTGGAATTTTTCAAACTAAAAAGTTGGTGGCAGGGGAATGGGTGGGTAGGCAGTTAATTAAAAAAAAAAAAAAAAAAAACAGAAAGGCGGGTGGCCTGGAGCCAAGGGCCAGTTCTGACCCCAGCTCCACCTCCCCCTGCTATATGGCTCTGGCCAGCCCTTCAGGGTGCTGTGAGACTCGGCAGACAGGGCGGCACAGAGCAGCTGCACAGCATAGGCAGGCATGCTTAGGAGCTGACCCAGTGAGGCCAGAGTGGAACCCAGGCCTCCCGGCCCTGCCTGAGGCTCCCTGTCCCCTTCACCCTCGGCTGGCAGCCCCACAGCTGCCCCTGCAGGTGCCTGACACAGAGTTCCTGGTGAACGATACTGCCCCAAAGAGTGCTGACACAGCCCAACGTCCAATCCTACAATATTTATGTGCCTGCAGGTAATACTGCCATGTACAGTTTCCATAAATTCCTAGGGTAAGCACTCAACACTCAAAGTCATTAGAGCTGAGATGATGCCAAGGACCCGGGAAGGGACGCTGGGCCCCGGCGCTTTTGGGGGCTGGGAACTGCAGGGGAGATGGCAGTGAGGCTGGCAGAGCTGCTACTTCCTGGGTGCTTCTTATGCACCAAACCTCTCTGAAGCCAGGCAGGACACCTCACAGAGACTCCTCATGAAAGAAAAGGAAAGGAGCCCAGAAATGGGGTGCAACAGCCTCGGGTGACCCTGCCAGGGTGAGCCTCACCTGCTGGTTCCGGGCTTACATCTCTGCTCAGGGGGCTCATGGACACACTTAAGTCAAGACCCTGAGCAGGATGTAACCTCGAAGGGGCTCTGGCCCCCACTCTCTGCTCAGTCACCTCCAGCAAGCCCGCCTACTGAGACTTGTCAGCACCCACCAACACCACGTCCGCTTAGTCCCCCTGCAGTCTGGGGGTGTGAGCACCATGGCACCAAAGGCTTCAGGAAATCACCTGCATGGGGTCACTCCGCTAGTAGGGGAATGGCAGGAACGGAGGCCCAAGGTCATGAGCACTGCTCCCCAGGCACCCAGGGGGGCTGTATTTCCACAGCAATGTGCCCAAGTCCCTTCCCTTTCTTTATCCATCTTATTCCTAATGCTTTACAGCTGAGGAAACAAACAGAGGCTAAGTGACATTTGCAAAGCCCCACTGCTTAGGAAATGGGGGAAGCCAGGATTTCGAACCTCAGGTGACCAACTTACCCAGGACTGTCCCAGTTTTAGCACTGAAAGGCCTTCATTTGAGGAAATCCCCGAGCCTCAGCACACTGGGAAGGCTGTCACCCTAAGACTCAGAGCCCACACCCTATCTCCAAGCCGTGGATGGAAACCTTTTTGTGGGGTCCACCTAACACCTAAACACTCCTCCTTGGGGGTCTGACAAGTAGAGGCCAAGGGACCATTTCCTGGAAGCTGATCTGCCCTTCCAGATGCATTTCTAAGGAGATTAAGATCTGGTGCCCATCTCTACCTCTTACCAGGAAGTTGGTTAACATTCCCGGGACTCAGTTTTCTCATCTGTGAAGTAGGAATTAGGTCATTCCTCTCCAGAAAGAGACTTTGGTAGATGCTGGGCTGCCCAAGCTCTGGGGAGTCCAGGAGGGACGTAGGGAAGACTGTCCCCACTAGCCCCAAGACTGATGTCCAGTCCTGAATATTTTTTATCTGTTTTGGAATTCACTGTGCAAAACTTTGTGTCTTTGGTGCATTCTTCTAGAAAGATGTCAACAGTTTTTGCCAATCTCTCAAATGTCCTGTAAACCACCTTCACCCCCCCCCCCACACACACACACAAAGTTAAGAATTTCTGTGCAAAAGCCACCTCATCATAAGCACCTAAGAAACACTGAGGTGGGCAAAGCCATTGGAGTTTGCCTCTCATCACCCAACCACAGCCCAGACCAAGACGCAGGAAGTGCCATGGCAGAGAGCCATCCTGACTTGGCCATGCAACAACGTTTTGCCTTTAAAACCAAAACTAAACTAAAATCCATTGGGTCTTCCTGGGGAAGGAGGAATAAAAAGCATCTCAAAATGGGAGATATTTATATGCTCCTCATTAGTCCTCCTAAATTTCCTTTTGTTTCTTCAGTTTGGAGGCCAGTATAGTGCTGCTTCTCCAGCATTGAGGGCAGGTCGGGCTACCAGCCACCTGGAACATGAAAACACCTTTCCCATGAGTCCTCCCTCCCTCACCAGCTGCCCCAGCCTTGCCCTGGGACAAGCAGGTCTTACAGCCCTGGGACATCCCGAGAGCTGCCACGGCTGGCTCTGCATTGCTTCTGAGCACCTACGGGCCTTGCTGAGTGCATCCAAATGGTGCAAACGTGGCCCGGCTCTCCTGGACCCCCACACCTCCCACTGGGCTTGACCTTACGGGCTGTGCTGTGACAGCTGAGACGCCGGTCCCCAAGGCACTGTGGCAGGGGTGAGCTGGCTTGGCCAGTGCCGCTGCCCTGCCCTCTGGTGTGCCTTAGGTGAGACGTGCAGGAAACACCTGTCCTCAGTTTCCACGCATGAGTCCACACCCGAGACTGTGGAAAAGACCGGGGCAGCCTCTTGAAAGGTCAGTTTCCGAGACCAAGACAATGGGAAGAAAAGCCTGGACTGGTGCAGAGGGACCCAGAGACTCAGAGGAGCTGGGGGTCCCCAGGCTTGATTCAGACTCCTGGGCCCCAACTGACCATCAAAAAGACTGAAGTTGGCAGCTGAGGGCCTGTATGACATTAATGTAATCAACCGACCTCCCCTTCTCACATGAACACATCATCTGTACACACACACACACACACACCATTCTTGTGCCCACTCATCCACTTACCCTGCTCAGCAGCTGCTGCGGAGCTGGCCTGCCCTCCCCACCTCACTGCTCCAGGACACCAGGCCCAGCACCCACGCCACGCTGCCCGCTGCTCTCCTGGGCTACTGGTATGGTAGGTCTGTACCCCACAACCAAATATGTACACGGGGGCCAACTGGCCTTATCACCACGGGGTAAGACCCCCTTGTCCAGGGCACCTCCCCTAAGCCAGGCTAGACTTGTACTGGCCACTGGCCTCATCTCACCACCTATACTACAGAGTTCCCTTCTCTTCCCAGGTATTCAGGTCTCTTGCCTCTGGCCGTCCCCCCTCTCCCACACCTCCACCTCTGTCAGAGCCCAGAGGGCACTGGCAGAAACCATATGCCATGTGCCAGGACTGGACAGCTGTTCCTCTGGGATCTGCCCTGCCCACTCCTGCTGCAGGGCTCAGAGGAGGAGCAAGTGCCCAGGAAAAGATGGGGTAAGTGTAGGAGAGCTCCTTGAAGGCAGGCACAGGACTCAGAGATGGGGGCTGGGCAGAAGGATGCAGACTGGCCCCTCCTGCCATCATCCGCCCCTTCTTCATCTCCAGTGTCCCGATCCAGTCCCTCCACCATGGTCCCTTGTCCAACTTCCCTCTCCCGTCCCTCTTTCCTCTTCCAGTTTCATCACTGCTCTGAGTCATGGTTCCACAGTGCTTGTTCCCTGAGCCAATGGCTTCAAACTTTTTTTTAAACCATGAAATCTTTTCATCAACCTAAACCATCCAGGGGAGACCAAATATTCCACAGAAGTAAGATCTGAGCTCATCCAAGTGAGGAGAGAGGAGTCCAGAGACCTACGCCTTAGCTATCTCCTGACCCACAAGACGGACTCTGAGATGTTTCCTTGAAGCCTCCAGAGCCCTCGAAGCAGTCTGCAGCCACAGCCACAGCCACCCTACTTCCTGACCCCACGGCACTTCCAGGGAAGGGGAACCCTCTTCTAAATATCTAATCTCAATCCTTCCTGCTGCTTAAAAAATGCTCACCCTCCTTTTGAACTTATTGCCAAAGCTTTCTTGTGGGAGGGAAGTCTCCACAATCTTTAGTACATCAATTTCTCAAGTTTTACTGGCTAACTTTTAATTTTAAAAAAAGGACAAAATGACAACGATAGCAATGAAACACAAAAAATGTAAAACAAAACTGTTGAGCAGAGACTCCCCGTGGAGGGACATGACCCTTGACCCCATACACTGGTGGGCCAAACATGGGTACTTCTGCCTGGCAGCTCCTGGGGACCGTGGGAACTGGGTAAATCTTTTGGCCCTTACACCAATCTGTATACCATTACCCAGGGAGCTCTGCGTTTGGATTTTGCTTTTGCAAATTCCCACCCGTTTCATGTCATAAATAAGATAGAAGACAGAAAACTAATACAGCCCAGCAATGAATTATTCATGACACGTCACACTGCTATGATAGATTTACAACAGCTAATACATGCAAACTAAGTTTGGGCACTAAACGTGAAAATTAGGGGTGGGGAAGGAAGGTATGTAGGGAGGGGGTTGGGCAAGGGGAAATCTGGGAACCGCTGGTGTCTGGGAACCTGGAGATGTTTCTTCTCTGGGGTGCTTAGAGACAAAAAGCATTAGTGCAGGTACGGAGGCCCGTGAGCTGGAGTCTGCAGGCAGTGGGATCGTTACACAGTGCGCTCGATAAGTGCCTCTCATCTGCTGGGCACCCAGCTCTGAAGGTGCTTGAATCCAGCCTCGGCCAACGGTTCTGTTCACCCCTCCACAATTAAGCAGAAATGACCCAGATAGAACCATTTCCCTAAGGGGACCCTCGGGGTGTCCTCCCCTTCCTCAACCCTTTACCGAGCATCTACCCCAGGGCTGCAGCAATAACCACAGCAGCCAACAGGACGTCCTTGTCCTGCCCTATGAGCTTCAGTCTGGGGAATCCAATAATCGTTCCCAAAGCGTCAGCGTGCAGCGGTGGTGAGAGCTGAGAAGGACGGCATGGTGCCATGCCAGCGGGTTGCAGAGGGTATGATCTTGTTGTGGGGGGAAAGCCTGGGTGTTCAGACAGCTTTTCCCAGGAAGGGCAGGGAAGCCAGAATCTATGGGAGAGGGATTCCCCAATTACCCTCCCAACAGCCCTGACAGAAAGGAGGCAGGAGCCAGGCCTGGTGTCCAATAACAGCCCTGACTCCCCCTGCTCTGGCACATTCCAGGCAGAGCTAGGAGCCACCCCCAGACCTGGGCTTCTGCAACTCCACCAGGGAGGCTCAAAATCTGCTCAGCAGAGCCCTGTGGGGGAGAGGCGTTGCTATGGAAACACCTGGCCAGCCAGCACAAGGGGCACAGTCAGAGGTGTGGCCTGGTCCCATGGTGATACAGCCATCCCATCCTCCTCAAACAGCTTCAGAAGGAATGGTCCTTCCTAGAAGTCAAGTGGAAACCCTCCCCGTCCCTGCTGAGCTGTGCACTGTCTAGGTAGGGTCCCCAGACTCTCTGACAGTCCCTTTACCCGGTTTCCTCCCACCCCACCTCTTCTGGGCATGGTCTTTCCTGCTCCTGCTTCCTTAAAGGCATGATTCCTTCCTCCTGGGAAACTTCTCTGACTGGCCTCAGCTGCTCTAAGCCTTGGCCAGCCCAGATTCCAACCTTACACCCAACACTTACAGCACAGCATCACACGCTCCTCCCAACCTGCTCCACCACTCATGTTTCCAGAGGCAGCACCGTGGCATCCACACAGACGCTCCATGTACACTTTCTGGGACTGCTCCACATCTGGCCCTGCTGGGAGCCCCAGCAGGTAGGATGGAAGAGGCCCTATTTTCAGAAAACTCACATCCTAGTGGGTGCAGATGACAACCAATGAGGTAATTTCACAAACACGGCACGCACTGTGATGACCACAAAGCTGGGGGTGAGATAAGAGCGTGACAGTGGGGACTTAGAAACCAGTCAGGGCAGGCCTCATGGAGGAGGTGGCAGTTGAGCCAGGGCCTAAACAGCAAGAAGGAACTGAACAAAGGAAGCTCATGGGGATCTTGTCCAGGCAGAGGGAATAGAAGAGACAAAAGGCCAGGCAGTGGGAAGGAGCTTGGCATGTCTAAGATTGGCCAACCTGGCTGGAGGGTAGTGGACCCAAGACTATGAGTTAAGGTTCCTGGCCCTAGGCCCCCTCTCCAGCCATTAAACAGGCAAAGCTGGGCTCTCTTTGGGGTGCTACCAGGATCCATCAGCATGACGCACATTCACAGGCTGGCCCAGGCACCCCCACCCCTCCTTGGCCCTCTGCCACCCTCCCATGAGCTGGGTGGTGGAGACTCCACCCTTGCACTACTGGGGAGCAGCCCTGCCCAGCTCCCAGACCGCCCCGGCTCAGCAGAGTACACCCAGCAAGCCGCAGGCCGTCAGCCTGTCCCCACTAAGTTTTTTAAAATTAAGATGCAACAATCATCCCACAGCCAGCTTCCCCTCCAGCAACTGGTTAAAATGAACTCCAGACAACTGGATTAGACTTTGAAGGTGGCGATCTAGATAATGAACACGGAGGATGCAGTGTTGACACAGGCCCTGGTGAGCTACATTATTATTTAACAGGTCTCGCTGCTGCCTCCGCTGGGATCAAGGAGCTGAACAAGCAGCTGGTGGGCGAGCGTAAAACCCAGAGTCAGGCCACAGGCACCAGCTCCACAGGGGAAAAGATGAGCAAGGTTAGGCCAAGTGGGTCCTGATGGAGACAGCCCAGGGTGGGCCCAGTTCAGAGACCCCACCCCACCCCCTACCCGGAAGTGTGCATGCCACTCACTGCCCCACTCACCACTGAACTGTTTCTGGCCCGTTCCTTGGCTCACCTGCCTTCTCTGCCTAGAGCACCCTCCCCTGTTCCCTCTCTTCTTCCACCCATCCTACCCACTCACTTGCCCATGAACTCAGGGATCTTGTCCTCCAGGACACCTTCCTAGATGGGTCCTGCTCCTATACCATACTCCTGTTGTGTACAGCACCCTTTTCCCTCCCCTAAGCCCCGGGCCTGGGCTTTCCCCATCCCAGGTCTCACCTCACTGGGCCAAGTGACAGTCCTGGGTCTGTTCCCCTGCAGGAGACCCTGAGCTCCTGGAGAGCCAAGACTGGGTCTTATTCATTTCCCTACCTCCAGCACCTTACGTGAGGGCCTGGAAAGTAGGAGACACTCAGATCATCTATCTGTTCATCTACTATGACTACTTACTACCGAGTACTTGCTATGTGCCAGCCTCACAAAACAAAGATGCACAGGGCACCATCCTGACTTGGAAGGGGTTCTGGTAGGAAGCTCAAGGACATGAACAAATGTGCATTCGCAGAGTATACACAACAGGACAGAAAACTGTGGGGCATGATGCAGCCACAGAAGACTGAGCGAAGGGCACAGACTCTGCAGCCAGATGGCTGTGCTCAAATGCCAAACTCTGCCACTTCCTCGCTGTGTGACCTTGGGCAAGTTACTTACCCTATCTGTGTTTGTTTCCTCATGTAAAGTGTGAACAATAATATTCATTTTAGGGTTACTAGAAAATGAAATGGATTAAGACATATAAAGTACTTAAACCCTAAGCACTCAATAAATGTTGGTTATTACTACTTCCCTGGGTGGGAAAAATCAGAAAACAGAAGCTAATGCTACCCCTTCTGTCTTCACCTTTGAGCCAGATCCACCCTAGCAAGCCCTCAGGCAATACTCTCAAGTATCTCAGGTCCTCATCAGGGGCTTTCTCCAGCTTGGGGGAGAGAGACCCATCCAGCTGACAAGGGATAAAGGGATGGCCTTCCCTTAGCCCTTCCTCGGGGGTGCTCCCTCATCTGCCTGGCCGTGCAGGGAAGAGCGGGAAGAGCGCAGAGGTAAGCATGGAGTAGGAGCGGGTCAGGTGCTCATTAGCGGCAGCTGGCCAGAGCCTTCCCAGCCAGGTGGGCGCTGCGCGGGGCGGTTTCCTCTAGGTTCTGAGCAGTGGGAGCCGCGGCTTCATTAACTATGCATGGCGAGCACGCAGTTATCCTGCCCGGGACTGTGTGTACAGGAAGGCGAGCTGCTTGCAGCAACTTTCCCTGACTGTGGACTGGATGCGTGCTTGCTGTGCTCCCCTGCTGCACTGCGGGAACCTCCCTCCCACCCCTCCTCCTGCCGCCTCCCCCAGGCTGGGCCCCCTGGCAACCTCCCCAGCGTGCAGGGCAGGTGAGAGGCCATATTGCTCCTCTTAAGAGCGGCTGGTCCAGAATTAATCTGGAGTCACCGCAGCCTGGTGGCCACCCCGGCCTCCCGGATGGCTGGGCCAGAGCGAAGATAAGGGGCAAGGTTAGGCAGGACCACAGGGCGGCGGGCGAGGGAAAAAACAAATGAGAGCTTGGTAGGCCCCGGCAGCCCCATCCTTCCTTTTGCCCATCTGCCTTTCCCACTCCAAGGATGGGTATGGGAAAGAAGAGGGCTTCCTTCCAGCAGAGAGGGAGGGAGATGACAGGAGGGCCCATGCCCACTGGCCACACCGACTCTACGCAAGGAGCTTGACTTTGCAAATAAGCTACACAGGGAGCAGCAAGGAGTCATGGTAACGAGTGCTCACGGCCCACGTGCTGCCCGCAGGGCCCGGGGTGGAGCAGCCCCTTCCCACAAACCCCCTCGTCGAGCCCCTCGGTCCTGCTGCAAGGTGCAGCATCAACCTGTCGTACCTCCTGAGGCCCAGGGAAGCCAGAGGACTGGTCCACGGCCACGCAGCCAGACAGGGGCAGGGTAGTGGGGACCCATCAGTGGTAGACTGGGGGGGCAGCCCTGAGGACTCCTCCCCTCCAGACAGTCTGCCCGCACCCCTGGGCCTCCAGGTCCTCCATATTGGGCCCCCAGCCCCAGACCCTCAGGCCCCATTAGACTAGAGGTCCCCAAGGATGGGGCTGGGTCTCCCCCATTAGACGGGAGGCCCCCAAGGGTGAGGCTGTGTCTCCCCATTAGCCTGAAGGCCCCTCAGCGGCAGGGGCTGAGTCTCCCTTCCTACTTGCTCTAACTCAGGCACTCGGTGCACAGGGCTAATGGCTAGGTGCGTCTATTCACCCCATTTTCCTTTCAGGGATGCGTCAGACTTGTGCCAGGTGTTAGCAGCTGAGAAAGCTCAGAAGGGACAATACTGGGAGGCTCAGGGGCCAGTACCACAGGAGAAGCAGGCGAAGGAGTCAGGGATGAAGCATCGGCTGTCTGTCAGGGGACCCCAAAGACCCGGGAAAAGTTTGCTTGGTTTCCTCTTGGAGGGCTGAGGAGGTGAGAGGCCCTTGGAGGGGGCAGGCAGGGGCTGGGCAGTCCCAAGGTAGGGGGTAGCAGAGAAGCCCCCAAAGGGAACCAGGAGCTGAGGAAGGGGGTCTGGGGCTGCATCTGTTTGGGGTTGCCCTCCCCACTCAGCTCCACACACAGGATCAGAGAGTTGGCAACCCTGGGGCAGCAGTTCCCGCTTCTGTTAGCACCTCACCTGCCTCGCCCCAGAGCTCATCCCATCTGGCCCAGCGAGGACAACGCTCTGGGCAGCCTTGGCGGCATCCCCCAGGCTCAGGGTGGGTACTTCTCAAGCAGCCCCCACAGGCGGCACCCCAGGGACAGCCCAGAGGCACAAAGAGCCCCAACCCTTGTCCCTAAGAAAGACAATTACAGCTCAAAACTCACACCTGTTCTATACTCGGTACCACCTCTCGACCCACTGACCTCCCCTTCTCACACCCACTTGGGTGCTGTGCAGAGCCTCAGAGAAGCCAGGCAGAGCTGGGGTCAGGTTCTCCCAACACTGGCCCCAGCCAGGCACTGTGACTTTATCTCAGCAAACGAAAGGACTGCAGGGGAGGGACAAGGGAAGACCAATGTTCAAGAAAGGGAGACAGCACCAAGGCACCCAAGGGCGAGCGCAGAGGGAACACCAGAGGCAGGTGTGCTCATTCCCAGAGACGGCAGCAGCGGCTTCCACAAACCAGAAAGCAGGTAGGGTAGAGCGTTGGCTGCAAGCCTGGGAGCGGCACCGTGGGTTTCGTGTCTCACCCACCCAGCTCGGACCCAGCTCAGAACCCCTATGATTTCCCAACTCTAGAATGCCAAGGGGGGGGGGGGGGGGCCTGGCTAACTGAAAAGTAGTCTGTTTGTAGCTGTGCAACAAACGGCGAACCAAGTAGCAGACCAAGAGGGCTCCCTCCCTCGTGGGCACGCCTAGGGCTTATCTGCTGGGACCAAGATCTAGACCAAAGCCCGCTCTGAACCTGGCAGCAGCTCATTCTAAATCTCTAAGCCAAACAAACTGGCTGACAGCAAACATCGTGAGAATGCCACTCGGGGAGTGGCTCCCAACTCACACGCCAGCCCCCAGAATGGACCCTGGAAGGCGGCGAGGCCAGAGGTAGTGCTTGATGGCAGGCCTAGGCCCAGGCTGAGCCAGAAAGGAGCCCCCAGGACCAGGCGCCGACCAGAGGCAGAGGCAGCGCTCCCTACGGGGCAGGACAGGACACGCTGCTCACTGTACCAGCCTCTGGGACAGCTGTGTCCACACTGGCCACACCCGTGGCACAGCTGGGCTCAGTGGGTATGAGCCCGAGAACAGGGAGCTCCTTTCCCAGTGCCCCCATAGGCAGTGACAGACACACCTCAGGGTCCAGATCACAGCCCAGAGCGATCCGAGACCCTTCCCCTCCTGCAGCCCTGGGCTGCTTGTCAAGGGCTGGGAGGCCCAGCAAGGTGGGGCAGTGGGCAGGGTCCAGAAGGGCTCTTGGGCCCCCTCTGCTTCCCAACAGACCCTGCTGGATCAATCTCTGAGGTGCAGCTCCGTGCCAAGAAGGGTCTGCGAGGGTGTCCAGGCAGATGGCCCCACAGCCCGGGGCCAAGAGCCACGAGGCCAGCCAGTACCTGAGTCTGCAGGGTGGTGGCATCCAGGACGGTGACCCGGGGCCCACAGCTGGCCCACACAGCGTCCTCCAGGCTCAGCAGGGTGCGGACAGGCCCTGGCCCCACAGTCAGGCACACAGGAGGGCGCTCCAAGTCCCACGGGACGCCTCCTGGAGAGAGAGAAGGGGGATGCAGGTCAGGATGGAAGGGAGCGGCATGAGGGTCAGGGACCAGGGTTCCTCTCATCCTCAGAACCGGCAGGGTCCCAGCCCAGCAGTGGAGGGTCCAGCCGGGCTCAGCAGCACCCGCTTGCCCCCTCCCATGGCCCTTCTCCCACCTTCCAGCTGGATGGGTAGAGGGGGCTGTTCCATCTGCCTCCAACTCCCACCATTTATGTTCCACCCCCTTGGGGACTGGTCTCCAGTTCATTCATTCATCCTTCCTTCCCTTTCTTCTCTCTCCCTCTTCCCCTCCCTCTCTCTCTCTCTCTCTCACTCACTCCCTATTTAGTAGGCACCTACTCTATCCCAGGCCATGTGCTGAGAAGATAGAAACAAATATGATGTGGGTTCTGCCCCAAGGAAATCCCCAAAGGTAGGAGAAATCAACAGGGTAACAAGGCGCCACATGCAAATGGCCAGTGTGCAAATGGGGCCTTGAGAACTGCTATAGCTGAAGGGACTAAGCACTGTGCAGGGGAAATCCAAGGAGCCTTCTCAGAAGAGGCGATATCCATGCGAGGCAAGGCCAGGCTAAGGAAGCACCAGGATATAGTCCTGGACTAAGACTCAAGAGACACTGCTGTCTGCCCAGGTTCTGCTAGCAAATCTCTCTCCTTCTCAAGGCCTCGGTCTCCCCTTCTATAAAATGGGTACAAGGTGGTGGTGACAAGGTTGTCTCTGAGGGCTTTTCTGACACTGTAGCTTGCTTATCTAGACTGAATCTTGCCCTCCCACCTACTTCAAGATCTTCTCCTCCAGAGATGCCACCGCCACCAGGACAGAAAGGAGCAAGTTGTGGGAGGCAATCAATCCCATTCCACCATCCTAGGAGATGGACAGGCCAAGGGACCTGACCAGGCACTGAAAACGTTCTCCCTCCCCACACCCGAGATGCTTGGCTCCTCCAAATTCTCCGTGTTTCCCCAAGCCATAGTCATCAAAATCGATTTTTCTCTGATGTTACCCCCGATGCCCCACAAAATCCCAGTGGTTGCCTTGCCAGGGTGCCAGGTGGGAAAGGGGGTAGCGAAGAAAGCCAGGGCAGCCTAGGATTGCCACACCCCAGAGACGTGGCGGAGGCGGTGGAACTTGGGAGGCAGGATGGAGGGCCAGTCGCCAGCTTGTCAGCTCCCTGCCACACCCATCACCAACCTCCACTGGGTCCCTGTGGGAAGGACTCAGCAGTCCCAGCCCAGACCCTCCCTCCCTGAACCAGCTGCTGGGCGGGGTACATGGATGGGGTGGCATGATGGGGCACAGCTGTCCCTAGAGCTAGAGAAGCCACCAGTATAAATGACCAAAGCTGCTGCCTGGGGCGCGGGGTGGAGGAGCCCACAGAAGACAGTTCAGCTTGGCCCCCTCCACAGGCCAGACCTGGTCCCAGCTTTCCCTCTCTCCCTCCCCTCCCCCACCCGTAGCTCTCTCCCCTTTCTACCTTGCCCGAAATTGGCAGGCTTCCAGCTCTGCTAATAAGGAGTCTCCTTTCCAAAACATACAGGGTCTCTTTTCAGCCCACAAACATGAGCACATGGGAAGCAGGCTGGGCCAGGGTCCTGGCTGTGGCTCCTGAACTTCCGCATGAACTTGGACAGTGACCCCACCTCTTTGAGCCTCAGCTTCCTCATCCATAAAATGGGCATGCTGACCAGCGTGCACATCTCCAGAAGTTGCAGAGATGAAACACGATACTGCAGAACACTTAGCACAGTGCTGGCGCAGGTAGCGAGAACTGACAGCTGTTGCCACATAGCAGGAGACTGGTGCCAAACACTCCTTTTCTATTTCCTTAACTCCCAACAAGCCTGGGCGGTCACTACTGTTCTCACAGCAAGAAAACCGAGACACAGAGAGGTTAGACAATTTGCCCACATCACACAGCTGGAAGTATTTGGAGCTCGCCAGCTCTTGTTTGAGGTCATTTGCCACGTCGGCCTGCGGAAGCAAGTGGGTGTCAACTCCACTTGACAAGTGTGACAACAGAGACCCAGGGAGTTGAAAACTTGCACCCAAAGCGGGACCAACCAAGTGGGACTCAAACTCAGCTCTGCCTCTAGTTCAAGCCTCCTTTCCATTCCCTGCTGCCCTCTCAGAGTCCAGGAGGAAGAGGCTCTGGGGCCGGGACTGGGAGCCAGGAGGGATGAGTGACCAGGAGGTGGCCAGGCCTCCGCAAGGGATGCTGGCTCCCACCAGGACGCCAGTCACGAAAATGCCAGGCTTTGGGCGCCCCCCAGTGGCCACAGATGAGTAGTGCTTTGTGGCCAGAAGCCGCAGGTGGGGCTGGGACCCCTCCCAGGGTAGAAACAACTAAGGGATGACGGGACCACACACTAAACACTGGGAAATGGGGGCTCTGCCCATGGGCGCAGGAGTGAGGGCCACTGGAGCCCCTGCACCATCTATTCTGCCCCTTTCTGGCACCAAGTGTCACACTGGCTGCCTGGGGCGGGGGCTTGTGTGGGCTACCTCCGAGGATCACGCAGACACTAACCACCCCTCCTCCACTTGCTGGGAGTCTCGCAAAATCCTCGGAGACGTCCTCACTCCAGAAGGGAATGATACTCTGTGATAAACTTCATAAGAATGCTGCTTTATCAAAAGGTACAGTGGGCCAGGGTCAGGGATCCCTGTGCCCTGGAGGGCCCTGAACAAGAGCTTCCCCCTTCCCACCCTCACCGGGGGGACAGAACTTCCTCTAGGTTCTTCCCAGCCCTCCCACACCCTCTCCTAAGATTTTCAGATGCAACTGCCCCGTGTCCTGGGTGGGGCTGGAGCCTCCCCTGCCTGGTAGGGGCCTCGTCCCTTCCACGCCCCCTCTTGCCCTGCAGTGGCTCTGAGGAAGCACGCACCTGACCCAGAACACACACACGTGCTCACACACCCACACCTGCTCCCTGCAAGACGGTCCATTCGCCTGGGCCGGCAGCGAAGACCCTCTCTCCTCAAAGGCACCTTCAGGAGGCCAGAGTTCCTCCCTTGGCCCGCAGGGGGAAACCAGCCACAACCAGAGGGCAGGGTCTCGAGTGAAAGTCATCAGGCTGAGAGGGGCCCAGAGATAGCCCCTGCCCGGGAAGTCATCTTAGTAAGTGGTGACACTGGTGACTGAGCGAGCATGAGTCCTTATCTCCCAGGCTCTGTTTAAGCACTTGTGTGAATTCGTGCACTTAACCTTTGCAACCGTTCTGTGACCTGAGGCTGACTTCATCCCTAGTTCATAGGTAAGGAAACTGAGGCTCAGAGAGGCAAAGCCACAGGCTTGAGCTCTCAGGTCAGGACTCGGTCCCAGAAGCCCACTCTGCAGCACAACCTTTAACCACTCCATCATCTGCCTCTTCAAGAGGGTGGCCGTGGCCTGTGAGCCCAGAGGCCAATCAAGCCCCCATTCCCAAAGCCTGATAATGTTCCTTTGCTGCTCAGAGCTGGGGGATGGAGGGGCGGATCCAGCTAGCTCTGTTCAGACACAGGACTCAGCACACAGGGCAGGGACTGGCCGCCTGGCCCATCTCTGGCCCACAGCAGTCTGCTCTGTGGCTGGCACTGCCTGGGCATACCATACAGTAAATGAACGAAAGTTGGCTCATTCATACAGTCAAATGAATGAATTAATGAATGAATGAACGAGTGAACGAATGCAGATAAGCAGACACTTTTGGGAGCAGCAGACTGACTGCCATGACCATATGTTCTTGGCCTCAGTTTCCCTGAACTGTCAGCTGGGGATTGGACTCCAAGGCCCTTCCAGATCTGTGACTCGAGAACTAAGGTAAGTCCCCAAGTTAGTATCTGCCTGTTTTGCTTAAAATTTCTGGTCTTCATCTTTTGCAATGATCTAATGAGTGGCCAGGAATGCCAATTTCACCTGGTATCAGCCTCGGCCAAACCCAGGCAGGACAGTGAGCCCACTACTAAGAACATTTACAAATACCCCACCTAATACCCTCTCCAAGCTGAGGATAAGCGTTCTGGATTACTTGCTAACTCCAGGCACACCAGGCCAGCAGGAGAACACCAGAGACGGGTCCTGCATTGGGGAGGCATGCCCAAGGGCAGCACCCAGCTCCAGCGCTGCCTGCTGGGAGGGGGCAGGATATCTAAGGGGTATCCAAGGCCTCAGTGAGTCTGGAGGAGCGAGGCTGATGCCAGCCTCAAAACTGGGTCATGGGCAAGGCTGATGATTCCAGAACCCAGGAAGAAGCGATGGGGAGGAATCCCATATGCCGACACTGCAGCAGACACCAAGAGCCCCCCTTTCTGTGCAGGCTGCCTCTGGAGGGTGCCAGGTGAGGCAAGACCTCACCCACAGGTCTCTTGGGCTGAACTGAGCCGAAGACCCAGAAGGTGCGTCAGGAGAGGAGAGCGCAGCCTCCTTCAGAGGGGCTCAGTGCTCAGCCAGCCTGCTTAATGCGTTCCTCTGCTTCTCATTGCTTCTGGACAAGTCCAAGGCCCACACAATCCAGCCCTGTCTGCTCCCTCCAGGGTCCCCCTGGCTACTGACCAGCACAACAGCCTCCTTTTTCGGTTCCCCCACAGGCCAAGCGCCTCCTGCCTCCTGGACTTTGCATATACTGTTCCCTCCGCCCAGAACATCATTTTCCCAATTTGTCACTTCCCTGGACACTTTTCCTTCTTCGGGTGTTAGCTTAAGGATCCTGTTCCTTGCAGAAGACTTCAAGGACCATCCAACCCAAGCCCAGGCGGGTCAGACACTCACTTGACACCTCGTCCTTCCTTAGTAACCCTCAGTCTACTCTTATGCCCACCTGCTTGTCTACCTGACTAATTCTGTCTCCTGTAGACTACAATGTCTGCAAGGGCAGGGCCCACGTCATGCTGCTCACCATGTATCCGTGGTGCATGGTAGGTGCTCAGCAAATGTTAGCAAGGTGAGAAAGCTGGTGGAGCATCACGACCTCTTGCAGCCACATGGCTTCCAGTTTACTTGGAGAAGCCAAAGCCCCCTCACATCTGGGAAGGGCTCTAGCCTGGAAGGCAGGATACTCAGGCTGTCCCTTCCCATCCAGAAAATGGGATGTAGCATTCAAAGGTCTCCAGTGTCTCTTCTGGCTCTGACAGCTACCAGACTCCAACCCCAGGTGAACACAGCAGTTAGACCCCAAACACCTCACCTCCCAGTCCCAAGGGCCCAAAGTCAGTAATCAAGAGGGAAAGGGACAAAGCAACCCAAACTGGGGTCTGGGAGGACTGGGAGTGTAGGCACGGCAGGACTCACAGAACTTGGTGGGAACCAGAGGGTGGGTGGTCCCTTGAGCGCCCCTTACCCAACTCTCCACAGGTCTGAACCATATTTACATTCACATGCACGCTTGCCGTGACGGTGAAAGGGCTTTTTTTTCCCCTCCCTCTTCCCCCTTTAATTAAAAACTATAAATGCCTTATCAAAAGCTAATTAAAAATACCAACACAGTGCCAAGTGGCAAAAAAA
This sequence comes from Myrmecophaga tridactyla, assembly GCA_004026745.1. Taxonomy (NCBI): domain Eukaryota; kingdom Metazoa; phylum Chordata; class Mammalia; order Pilosa; family Myrmecophagidae; genus Myrmecophaga; species Myrmecophaga tridactyla. The sequence continues at coordinate 405 of PVIY010048023.1, read as the reverse complement.
TATATAGCTCAGTACAAATATCCGTTTATAACCCTGCAACAGGCTGTGATGACACAGCAATTAGAGCTGCATCGGAGGAAAAGGGAAGGAAAAATCCACAACCACCAGCCACAGGGTGACAGATTCGACATCCCTTTCTGCGGGGACTGCGTGGTAGCTACACTCGACTCGGCCACAAAGCCATTCCACTAAGGGACGGGGACCACAGCGGGCCACGAGGCTGCACACAACCAAATCACCCCCTTCGCTGCAGGTCACTGTCTGGGAAGCAGAGGCAATTCTCAAGGGCTGTATTATGAATTAAACATGATAATGGAAACACACTGAACACTGGACCCCATGCCTGGACCACAGAAGTGCCAACCCTGCCACCCCTGTCCTGCAGACGTCAAAATTTGTGCCATT